>MU225240.1:5549088-5567104 GCA_018584345.1 Thuja plicata
CCCCCCCCCCTTTCAGTTATTACTAACAATTGGTATCAAATCTTGTGTGCTTAAAAGGAAGGTTTCAAGACCTAAGCTAAAGATCACAAGATGAAAAGATGAGATGTGCCAAAGTTGAACAAAGATAATTTTGCTTCATGGAAAAGCAGAATAAGACTCCACTTATCAAGTATTGGAAATGATGTTACTCAATACTTAGATATTGAATATGTGTTTCCCATTGGAGCACCAACAGTTGAACAAATCAGAGAGAAGCATGAGCACAATTGCATGACGATAGAGCTTGCTTCCTCACTCTCCGATGTTGAATTTGAAGATGTCAAAACCTGCAAGAATGCAAAGCAGATGTGGGACAAATTGATGCTACATGGTGGTGAAAAAAATATTTTGAGAGCCAAGGCAGAAAGCCTTAGAGGAAATTTTGATGATCTCAAAATGAAAGAAGGTGAAAACATCACACAGTACAGCACAAGAATCAAAGAGGTAGTCAATGCTATCTGAGGAGTTGGAGGTGTACTAGAAGAAGATACAGTGGTAAGTAAAATTCTAAGAACCCTACTGCCTACTTATGCTATTAGAGTATCTTCCATTCAAGAAATGAGAGCAGTAGCAAATAGCAATGTTACTCTAGACAGTTTGATTGGAAGACTAATCTCATTTGAGATTAATAACTATGATAATAGTGTCTTACCAATTATAGAGTCTACATTCAAAACTTCTATGAGAATAAGTAAATCAAGTCATAAACACACTATGAGAAAAAATAGTGATAGTGAAAGTGAAGAAGAAGATCTTGATGAAATTGAAGCACTTATGGCAAGAAAAATGCAGAGAGGAAAAGGTAAATTACCAATTGTTTTTTTTAATTGTAAAGAGATTGGACACTTTGTTGCAAGATGTCCTAACAAAAGAAAAGATGATAGAAGTAATGATAGATCATTTAAAAACAAGTCTAACAGAGGTGATTACAGAAGCTATCAACAATCAGAAAGATGAGATACCTGAGAGTACAAGGACAAAGGAAAGAAGGCTAGTTACCTAGCTAAATGCAAAGATGATGATACTGACACCGAATCTGATGAAGATATCAAGATGGTATTTGTGGCAGTAAAAGATGATTCAGATGATGAAGAAGAAATTTATGTAGAAATTGCACTCATATCTAAAGTTAGTAAAAATGATGTCTGGATCATAGATAGTGGATGCACTCACCATATGACCGGTGACAAACAAAAGTTTGAGACTTTTAAATACTATAATGGTGGTTCAGTAAGAATGGGTAATGACACACCTTGTCCAGTTGAAGGTATAGGAACCATAATGTTGAATAACCAGATAAAATGTGAAAATTCTTATTGGGTAAATGGATTGAATTATAATCTATTGAGTGTTTCCCAGTTGAATAATTCAGGTCACAGAGTAGCATTTGAAAATAACAAGGCAAATATATTCAATAAATCAGGAAATCTAATTGGTACTGGTGAGCATACAAAAAGTAACTTATTCTATCTAAATGATACTGACACCAATTTTTTGATTGCTACAAATGAAGACATATGGTTGTGGTACAAAAGATTGTGTCATGTAAACTTTGACAACATGATAAAGATTAGCAAAAGGAGAAATGTTAGAGGCTTACTGATGATGACCAAGCCTGACAATATAATGTGTAAGAATTGTCAAAAAGGTAAGATGACAAAGTCTAGTTTCAAAAGAAAAACCCATACATCTGATGCCATTCTAGAATGAGTCCATACTGACCTATGTAGAGCTATGAGGACAAAGATTATTATGGAGATAGATATTTTATTCTTTTTGTTGATGATTACTCTAGAATAATGACAGTCATATTTCTAAAAGATAAATCAAAAGTATTTAAGATGTTTAAATGGTATAAGGCAATGGTTTAGAAACAAAGTGGTAAATAATTTAAATTCTTAAGATCAGATAGAGGAGGGGAATTTATTTCAGATGAATTCACTAACTTTTGTAATGAGCATGGAATCAAAAGATAGGTCTCTACACCAAGAACACCACAGAAAAATGGAATTGTTGAAAGAAGGAACAGATCCATAGTTGATTGTGCAAGGACACTGATGATAGAGAAAGGTGTCACCCAAATCTTCTAGAGAGAAGCTATCAGTATAGCTGTTTACACATTGAACATAGTACAATTGAAGAAAGATGCCAAAAAGACACCTTATAAGCTTTGGTATGGATACACACCCAATGTAAGTTATTTTAAAAATTTTGGCAGTCAATGTTATATCTTAAAAGATGATAGAAATGGAAAACTTGACTCCAAGAGTGATATAGGAATCTTTCTAGGGTATTCCACCAAGAGCAAGGCTTATAAATATCTAAATAAAGCCTTGAACAAAATTGTTGGAAGTGCAAATGTAAAGATAGATGAATTTACAGAGAAGAATGAAAAGGAAAGAACAAAAGAACTAGAGGACTAAAATAGGTTTGCTTACAATGAGGAAACTGACACTCTACCTGACCAATAATGTAGAGCTCCTGAGCAATAGATCATTGCACCCGAGCATCAGGCTACAAATACCGATGATTAGAATATTGCTCAAGATTATGCACAAAGTGATGAAGAATAGAATGAAGGACAGAATGATGATCGAGTTGATAGACAAAGAGCTAAACATGTGCTTGCCAGATATGTCAGAAAGAACCATCCACAGAACTATATCATAGGAGATAAGAAGGCTGGTAGGAGAACCAGAAGTAAGTCTCTAACTACAAGACGTCTTATTTGTGATTATGAGCCCAAATCTATCAATGTTTCACTAGATAATGATGAATGGATAAGTGATATAAATGAGGAGATTGAAAATATAGATAAAAACAAGACATGGATACTTGTACTGAGACCAGATGACAAGAATTTCATCGGTAATAAATGGATATTCAGGAATAAGCTGAATGAGAATGGAGAAGTCACCAGAAATAAAGCAAGACTAGTATGCAAGGGGTATGCACAAGAAGAAGGAATTGAATATGGAGAGACCTTTGCACCCATTGCTAGGCTAGAAGGAGTGAGAATATTACTTTCTTATGCTGCATATAAAGGCTTTAAGGTATACCAAATGGATGTCAAGTCTGCATTCCTGAATGGAATACTTGAAGAAGAGGTATACACTAAACAACCAAAAGGGTTTTTTAATCCAGACAAAAGGGACATGGTATGTAGGCTACACAAATCCTTGTATGGATTGAAACAAGCACCCTGAGCCTGGTATGAAAGAATTCATTCCTATCTTATAAGTATTGGATTTGTAAGGACTAGTGAAAAAAGTAATATTTATTTGAAGGAAGATACTGATGCTAACATTTTGATTGCTGAGATATTTGTTGATGACATCATATTTGGAGGCCATGATATGCTATGAAAATCATTTGAAAATGAAATGAGAAAAAGAGTTTGAGATGTCTATGTTTGGAGAGATCAAGTTATTTCTTGGTCTGCAGATCATGCAACAAGATGAAGGTATTTTCATTACACAATCCAAATACATCAAAGATGTACTGAAAATATTCAAGATGGAAGAGTCCAAACTAGTTGTAACACCGATGGCAACTAGATGTAGGATGACAAAGGAGGAAAAGTCATCATAGGTAAATCAAAGTTTGTATAGATAAATGATTGGAAAAATCATGTATGTTGTACATACTAGACCAGATATTGTACATGCAGCAGGAATAGTTGCAAGATTTTAAGCTAATCCCAGGGAATCACATATGACTGTTGTCAAAAGAATCCTAAGATATCTGAAGAATACTGAGGAATATGGCTTATGGTATAGAAGAGAAGGCAAATTTGAACTTAAGATCTTTACCGATGCTGATTGGGCTAGAAATATTGATGACTAGAAGAGCACAACAGGAGGAGCATTCTTTATTGGTGAAAGACTTGTCACATGGATCAACAAGAAGCAAGGATGCATCTCTCAGTCTACTACAGAAGCAGAGTATGTTGTTGTTGCTGCAAATTGCTCAAATATTGCATGGATCAAAAAATTACTCGAAGGTATGCATATGAAAATTATTGAACTAGTAATTATCTACTGTGATAATACAAGTGCAATAAACATTTCCAAGAATCCAATCATGCATGCTAAAACAAAGCATATTGCCATCAAGTATCATTATTTGAGAGAACAAGTTCAGGAAAATGAGGTGATACTTGAGTATGTGCAATCAAAGGAAAAATTGGCTGATATCTTCACCAAGACACTGCCCAAGGATGCATTTGAATACTTGAGATAAGACTAGGGGTCAGACCTTGTCTATTGGTTAGTAAGATAACTAGAAGGCTGCATTAGCCTACATATTATCATAATATCATTCATGTTAATGCAAGTAGAGAGATGGACTTCAAATATAAATATATACATAGCAAAGTATTTATCTACTCCAAGCACCAGAGTTATTACCGATGGATTGGGAAATTCATGGAATATATTATGGATAAAAAGGATCCATTTGGCATTACTATCATAAGCTTGATTGACAAAGGTGTTTGTTTGGCATTGTTGTCAAAGGGAGAGAGATATCTCATTATCATACTGATAAACGGAGAGTCATACTGATAAAGGGAGAGATTATATCCATTATCATCTTAGGGAGAGATCATATCCATCAAAGTATCCAAAGGGAGAGATGTAACAAAGAATGGGAGAGTACACACAAAGGGAAAAAATTGTTGACAAGAGACATCACAAGAAAGGAGAACAATCAAAGGGAGAGAGTTTGACATAGAAGGAGAACACATCACATCAAAGAAAGAAAGATTATACATCTATCCAGTGAAGGGATTGAAGACAAACAGAAAGATGCAAGAATCAAATCATAGCTATTTGATCTTACCGAAAGCCAGACATTTGTAATAGTTACATTAGGAAAGCTTGATGAAACTGTATATTTCATATTGTATTAGTAATAGTATAGTATGATAATATAGTATGTTGTCATCAATGCCAAAGGGGGAGATTGATGACATGTAACTGATTGAATTTTTGAAGATGTTAAGTTGATGATCATGCAAGGCATTAAATTGGTTAATGTATTGTATTGTCATTGATGTCAACTTGCTATCATCTGTATGGTCATGGAAATACTGCCAAAGACTTCAAATAACCAATGAATCAAAACCTATGCTATCAGTAATGCATATAATTCAAGTATTCACTAAGTGATTGTATACATCGACAGAGTGCATGCTGATGAACAAAGTAATAGAGAAAAGTCACAGTGTTACCCGATGAGCAAATGCACAGCATTACCGACGAGCAGATTTACAGTGTTGACAGATGAGAAAAACATAGAGTAACCTGATGGAAAAAATTATAGTTTTTCCCAACAGAAAAGACAAGGATGGAGATCCCAATGACAACTGAAGTCACATCGATGGAACACTCAGTTATCATCAATGACTAACTGAAGTGTTGATCGACAGAACAGAGAGTTCAGAAATGAAAAAATGTTTAGTTGTCAAGAAGCTATAAATAGACTTAACAGATACTTATCATTGTTTTAATCATCCAGATAAAGCCGGAGATAAGTAATTGATTTAAAGTTGATTTGTCCAGTTGGCAAGAAGATATCTTTAGGATAAGATAGGAGTTTGTTTTAAATCTAATTGGTGAGAATTGTGGATCACACCAAGAATCAAGAAAGCCAAGAAAAGGTAAAACATTTCTATAAAGAGACAAACCTAATTCATTATGAATAGGAGTGTGGGGTGAAAAAGAGAAGAGGAAAGATGCTAAATAAAATCTGAAGGAGAAGAAATTCTTCATTCATTCCTGATCAACAAGCTAAGAAAAGAGCTATATTCTACAAACACCGACGAATAATGAGACAGCATTACAGAGCATAATAGTGTGGAGAAAAGGTATAGAATTGATTATATTGATCATAGAGGTAATCCACTTACAATAGATCTAAAAATATGCTATTGAGTTGTATGTATGAACAGATCATTAGTGTTTCAGTTTAACCATTGAAGCATCAAGTCTCTTAACCGAGAAGGACTTAAAATTCTTCTACAATTGAGATACATCCCAAGGAGTATCAAAAAGTTTGATCATGAAAGTAGCATTAGATATACCTGATACCTATTGACAAGCCAAGTGAGTGTTTGATCAAGGATGGTAGAATTAGATGCCAGATACTAGGTGACAAACTATCTTTTAAACCCTCTAACAAGGTCACACCAAACAGTGTGTTTGTAACCTTTACAAGGTTGGCTCCTAACAGAGCTCACTTCAGAAGAGTGAAAATTTGGGGTACCAGTCCTAGTGGTTTTTCCCTTAACAGGGTTTCCACGTTAAAAATCCATGTGTTATGTGTTTTTTTTTTATTACTTTATTGGTTTACATTTCACATATGCAATTCTGGATTTATCAGTATACTCTGCATATTTACTGTGTTTCAGTAAATAGTTGACTGCTTATCAGTAATCATACATAAGAGAGATTTACAAAGCAATCCGACAAGTAGAAAATTGATATAAGTATTTCAATGCATTCATCTTGTAGGACAGAAGATAACTAGAGACATAATTTTTGGTTATAAGTGTTAAGGGTTGATTTAAGGATTAATTTTTGAGGCCACTGATTCACNNNNTTCCCCCCCCCCCCCCCCCCTCAGTTATTACTAATATTATGTGATACTAAGAAAAACTATGGAGAGTATTTCTCTAACTTATTACAGATATGGATAAGCAAAATGAATTGAATCCCTTATGATGTTTCTAAAAAAGACCTTATTGTCATGCTTTTGGATAACCTTATCACAGAAATGGAATTTACTACTGAATTACAACTTGCTTCCAACTTTAAATAGTTAATCAAAAGAGGAATATGATGTGAGAAAAATATAATCAAAAGAGGGATTCTTGTTGATCTCAACCAACCAAATGCCACTAAGAATCCTACAGACAAACCTAAGTGGTGGAATAAGAATAAGAATGTCACCAGCGATGGTGTCATTGATGTCAAAATAGTCAACTATGCCCAACCTAAAGTTTCTTTGAAAGGGGCACCAATGCATAACCAAACTTCAATAAAGAATACACCACAAGAAAACTCACAAACACATACCCTAGTTGCAAATGTTCAAACTCCTAATATTTCTCATACCCGTAATAACATGCAACATCCACCAAGACCCCTATTTCAAAAATGTGAATATAAACCATTGGGGATACCCATTGAGTCGGCATTGAAAATTTTTATCCAGACTAAATGATCACCCTACCAAAGACACGTGAACTTGAGCATGGTTCTTTCAAATTGAAGTGGTGGAATGATAATGAATTTTGTGAGTACTATCAAGTTAAAGGCCACAAGACATAAAACTATTATCGGCTAAAGAACATCATCCAAGATTTAATTGAGCAAAACTTAATTGATGTCGATAGTGCTAAGCCGGGAGATAATATAGATCACACCATCTTCAAGGATCCTCTATAAAACCATAATAAATGGAAGGCCACTATGTATAATAACTCATCAAAATTGGTCAACTATACTTAATCGTCTTCTGATAATGTGATAAACTGCATTAATCTTGCTAAAACCAAATTTTTACAATCATTATCAAAGACAATAACTCTATATGTGTAGTAAAAACCCACCATCCTATGGTTTTGCTACAATGGATACCATCTACTTATACTTCACCTACAACTTCTTTCGCACCTCAAATCCACAACATAGTCTAGTGGATCAGCTTAAATGCACACCTGCCTAGATCTGTATCTTTGAGATTTTGTGCCTATCTCTTGAACATAAGTAAGCTTTATACCAAGCACTCCAAAATGTAGCTTTCCCAAGGGACATATATCCTAAAAAAATCGCAAACTATGGTCAATTATATTGTTACTAACAAACATTCTACATTTAATGACCATGATGTATCACCACACAAATTGCTACATAATGATCCTCTACACCTACTGGTCCAAGTGCACAAACATACAATTAGATGAATCCTCATTAATGGAGGGGTTGTATTAAACATATGTACTTTAAAAGTAATAAATACCTTGGCATATTCAAATTTTAGTGAGGATTTCATGAGAAGAATCAACATTAGATTATATGATGAAGAGGAGAGATCATCTAAAGGTGTCCTCATCTTCCTCATCAAGATAGGACCAGTGGTAAAAATTACTACATTCTAAATCCTAGACCTTGAACTACGATATAATATGTTACTAGGAAGATGATGGATACACAAAATGAAAGTTGTACCCTCCACATATCATTAGTGTATCAAGTTTCCTTACCAAGTCACAAATATCATCATGGAAGGAGACCCAAACCCCTTTCAATATTGCAACAATCTAAGGGGTAGCTCAAAAAATCAAGTACCATTAAATTAGGAAGCAAGTGTTTCTTCTTCTTTTGCTTCAATTACCACAAGAATACCAAGTACATGAATCAAAATACCAGTCCAGGATAGAGTACATGGTGAATAGTGCTATGAGGAAGCTGTCACCATTACTAACTTACCTTTTTTCTCCCAAATCATATGGTAAACCAAGACCAATCCAAGTAGTTGAAACACCAGATTTAGTAATCTTCATATGCCCACCAACAACATTTATCAGATGCAAAGAATTGAGTGAAGGTAATCCATTTGATCCAAGCATTAATACTATGTTATATCATGACCTCTAAGAAACATTGCCATTACAGCTACCCTTGGCTCGATATAGATATGGATTCATAATGTTGCAACAGTTTAGGTATAATGGAATCACAAGCCTAGGAGAAAGACAACAAGAAATACTAGAACTATCTATATCACCTATCCAAAAGAATACAAGAGGTCTTAGGTATGGTCAATCCTGAACCAGTGTGGTTATTCATGAAATTAATGTGGATGAATGAGAGGTTGTTGATCCAAACCAGGGCAAAGTTAATGCACATACCCAAATCAGCAGCATACTTCACAAATTGTTTACACAAGAAATAGAAATTTTAACCACCCAATTGACCCTTGAGAAAGAAGACCCAGATTATGTGGAAGATGAGATAGCATATGAGTATTCCAATGAAATTGATTCTCATGAGTATGAGCGGGATACCCTCCGTACCTCACATACCATGGCCATAGCTGAAATTTTTTACTTCTTTAACCTAGAATATGAACCTTGTGTCAACAAGAAATTTGATGTCAAGTCCCTAAATGTTCCATCTGCTTCCCATCCCCAATTTTTCAAAACTATCATTGCAATACCATTTTCCCAAACTAAGTCACAACCTAGAAGTGGCCTATGTCTAGTCCACCCTGAACTGGTAGATTGGTACCAATAAGGACATCCAAATATGGATTCATTTAAACAAGATGAAGCTATTTTTGAATTCCTATGTCTTTGCAAAGGAATTCAATTGGGAGATCATAAGGTTCGCATACTTTCGGGCTCCTCTTTCCAGTCAAAAAGATAAAAGTAAAAATAAAAAAGAAATCTCACTTACTGTAAACTGAAAGGTGCTTCTTGACCATGAAAAATTAAAAATAAAAGACGTATCTTCTAGTGAAAACCTTTCTGAGGTGCCAAAAGATGGAAATTTTGAACCCCTTCCCTTAGATTAATAAAAATCAGCACTACTACTAGAAGAAACACTAGAAGCTAACTTATGGGATGAGAAACACCCTAAGAATATTTATCTTTCCAAATATCTCTCACCTAAAGAAAGAGATTAAATTATTATCTTCTTTTAATAAAGAAAATTTAACTTTGCCTAGTCATATGCTAAGATGTGAGGTCTTGATCCAGAGCTAGTATTGCACCATCTGCCATTGTTGCCAAATGCAAATCTAGTTAAACAATAAATTAGAAAGATGCATCCACACATTGCCTTTCTAGTGAAGGGTGAGTTAAAGAAACCCTTGGATGTTGGTTTCATAAGGCCCATTCCTTATGTAGACTGTATCTCAAATCTTTTACTAGTCACAAAAAATTCAGGTGATATATGCATATGTACAAATTTGAGGGACCTGAATAAAGCTTGTCCCAAGGATGACTTCCTGCAAGCCAACAATGATATCATACTGGATCTAATAGAGAGATATCAAATATTACCTTTAATGGATGGATTCTTAGGGTACAACCAAATCATAATAGCTCCTGAAGATCAACATAAAACTACATTCACTTGTGCATGGGGCACCTACTGCTAGAATGTCATGCCTTTTGGTTTAAAGAACACATGTGCTACCTATCAAATAGAAATGATGATAATATTTAATTAAAAGATCCAAAAATAATGGAATATTATGTTGAAGATATCCTATAAAAATCCAAGCTCAGAGAAACTCATCTACAAGTGTTAGGTCCTATATTTGATAGGCTATGAGAATACAAGGTTAGACTCAATAAAAAAAAGTGTGCTTTTGGAGTTAATTCTGGGAAAATTCTAAGATTCATAGTTTCAAACAGAGGTATAGAAGTGGATCCAGAGAAAGAAAAGGAAATATTAGACATGTCTCCTCCTACAAACCTAAAATAGCTCAGAGGACTTCAAGGAAGGCTCAAATCAATTAAAAGGTTTATACTACAACTAGTTGATAAATGTCATCCATTTCAACACCTGTTGCAAGGAGTAACTAGTGTATGGATGGACTAGTGTCAACAATCATTCCAAGTATTTAAGGATTATCTTCTAAGTTCTCCAGTCCTAGTACCACCAAATCTAGGAAAACCACTTCTATTATACATTTTAGCAATTGATTCAACACTAGGATTTCTTTTAGCCTAGCATGATGATCAAGGAAAAGATAGTCATTTATTACATCAGTAGAACCTTGGTTGGATATGAGATCAATTATTCACCAATAGATAAAGTGTGTCTCGTGGTTATTTTCACTTCCCATAAGTTTATACATTACATGATAAGTCACCAAAAAAGATCATAGCTCATATAGATCCATTGAAGTATTTTCTAAGAAAGGAAGCATTGACTCGAAGACTCGCCAAGTGGGTCATGATCCTAAGTGAATTTGACATAGAATATGTTGATTGAAAATTCATTAAAAGGAAATTCATTACGGATAAAATAGAAGAAGCACATATCCCTGATCATCAACCAATTGTCTCCTAATTTTTAGATGAATCATTTTTCACTGTAGAAGCATCAGCAACAGATATGTGGCAGTTATACTTTGATTGATCTTACACCAACCACAGTGCAAGGGCTAGAATTATCCTTATTACTCCACAAGGTGATGAAATTACTAAATCTTTTAGAATCAAATTTCCATGAAATAACAACATAGAAGAGTATGAATCTCTAATTATTGGGTTGAAGCTGGCCATTCAATGGAAAATACCTAATATAAAATTTTGTGGTGACTCTCAGTTGGTTACTAGTCAAGTGAATAATGACTATATGACTAAAGATGAAAATTTTATCACATACAAAACATTGATGGATCAACTATGAGCTTCTTTTTAGTATATTTTATTTGAAAATATTCAAATGGTTCATAATAAAGTCGTAGACATGGTCACTACTATTTCGTCCCTCGTAGACATGCCAGGAAATGAAAAATGATTTGAGTACTTGGTTGAACAGATGATGATCCCAAACTATGAAGTATCAATGTCAGAAATAGTTTATGTCCTTGTTAGTCCCGAGTCACTCTGGTACAAATATGTTTATATCTATCTCAAAGACAACCAACTTCCACATGACTTTTCTTGAAAGCAGAGGAAATCCCTAATTAGACAAGTCGCTAGGTATACTATTCTCACTGATACTCTATATAAGATAGGTCTATAGTATGCTCTAAAGGTGTCTCAATTCCATAAAATCCCAAATAGCCTTGCATGAGGTTCATGAAGGTGTTTGTGGTGCCCATTTGGGTGGAAATGGATTAGACAAGAAACTATTGAGAATGGGCTATTACTTTCCAACCATGGAGGTAGGTGCTCATAAATATGTTTGAAGATGTAGAAAATGTCAAATTCCTAGAGAGCTTATACATGCACTAGCTCAAGATCTCCAACCCCTCACTTCTCCTTGGCCCTTTTCAAGATGGAGATTTTACCTAGTGGGTAAGATTATGCTCATTTCTTCCAATGGTCATAAGTACATAATCACAACCAATGAGTATTTCACTAAGTGGGTGGAGGCCATTCCTTTTACATATATAATTGTGTGTGCTAAAAGTGGCCTTCTTACTTAGCAGTACACTTCAACGTGGTCATTGTTCTTCAGTTGCATATAGGAATGAATATAGATTCATTCATCCTGCATGTCTGAAAGATTTGACATGTTGCCTTCTAGAAGGAAGGAGTATGAGCTTGATCTCAGATCATTGCAAGCTCAGTGACTACACACTAACCTAAATGAAGGATTTAGAGCTACACTAAATGATCTAAGATGATTATGCAGAATGAAAATTTGTGGTTAATCCAATCTACTTTAAGATTCAATTTTAAAGCACCAATTGAAATGTGAGATATTTAGTTTTAAACCCAAAACAAAGTGTGCTCTATGATTAGATTTGCATGATTGCATAAAAATAAACAACAAATGCTAGATAAATGAAAGATAAAAAAATGCAAGAAAGCTAAGATGAAAATGTAGTATAATAATGTTAATCAAAAGTTAGGATCCTTTGTGAAGGAAAAAAGTTTCTCTTTTACAGAAATCTCTCTCGAATTGACGGTCGAGATCGAACAAAAAGAGTGGCTCAAATTCAATTGAAGATGCACAATCCATGTGCAAGTGATTCAATTGGTCAAGAGAGTCAGTTGACTGAACTGACTGATCAGTTATTTTGGAAACTTCCATATTCAGTTTTCAGTTAACTGAAATGTTTCCAAAATGATAAATAGTGGAGAATCAATTAACTGAGTGGAACTAGATTGTTTCCATTTTGATAATCAATCAACTGAATTTGATTATGTCATATGCATTTTTAATACATTAATTGATTTTGAATGCACATTCATGTTGTTATAATTAATTTAATTCCTTTTTTATTTAATTGACAATTTTTTAATTTTTATTTAATTAATATATCAGAATATCAATTAAATAGTAGTATAAAGTTTATTTTCCAATGTATTGTGATTTCAGGAATTAATTAATTAATCAAGTATGATGACTGATTAAGACCTAGGGTTTAGGTCAGATCAGTTCAACTGTAAGGAATTTCCTATTTGATTTAGGATTTAGAATAATCAAGATTAGCGTTTCTTGATTAAATGTTGAGATTGGGGGTCTAGGGTTTAGGTGACCATTTTTAGATGATTACATTTGCCCCTCTTTGAATTAATGTGCGATCAACACATTGATTCAAAGACTTGTTAGTGAGAAGACCCAGAATAGTTTGATTTGAAGCGATGAAACCATTCTTTTGAAGAAGAAGACTGACTTCGAGCTTGATTGGACGAAGATCAATCAAAAGATATAAACAGAATTCTCAATTTGATTTGAAGTGATGAAACTGAACATCTATCAAGAACTCTTAAACCTTTTTGATTGGTTTGAACAAATAACCAGTTTGATTTGAAGCGATGAAACTGATTACCATTAAGAGATTTGATTAGAAAGAAAATTGACTTGATTTGAAGCGATGAAGCCAATTTGATCAATGTATCTAGTTTCAATAATGAATAGCCCGTATAAGACTGATCTTGTCTGGTTTCAAGTGTATTCACCACTGTATAAGACCATTGATTAGGTTGCCTTTGATTTAAGATGATCTCAACTTGATTTGATGTGATGAAGCTGAGATTCCCCAAGCGATGGGGTTTTGATTGAGGATGTGATCACTGGAATGTTGATGTCCTGATCCTACCCCCTTGGGAATGAAATTGAAATATGGCTAGGTGCCCTAGTGATGAGAAGCAATTCAATTGATTAGACAATTTAGGAAGAAATTGATCTAATTAGAAAGAGGTCCCAAGTGGTTAGGAAAAAATTTGTACTTGACGAGAGGTCATGTTTGACCGAGATTAACCAAAAGTAAGATAGATGGATTGATTAGAAGAAAAGCATGAGATATTTCTATTGGTTGTGCAAGTAGTCAGTTTTAGATTTCAATTTTGATCCTGAAAATAGAATCAAGATAGTTGATTTAGCAAGGGGTGTCATTTTCACATACAAATGACCACTTGATGATGAGAATATTGATCGATTAGAATCTTAGATCCTTCACATTAGAGAGAGATAAAGTTATTATGCTGATTTCATCACTATGCAGATGCAGATGTAGATGCAGATGCAGATGCAGATGCAAGACTAACATGAATGCAACCTAAGGTGTAGTCACTAAGCTTTAGCATTGAAAATTTTCATCATTGAGCATTTTTGGAACATTGGAGTCTATACAATCCTTGCTGGTGCCACTACGACCATAAGAATATGGATATGAATTTAATCGGATAATATATGAGAAACTAACATAAGAATCAGGGCATAATAGTCAAGATGACCTGAACGTTGTTTCTAGTTGATGTTGCAAGAGTACACTAGTATCGAGGCATTCAAAGCCAAGATAACCATGAGTGCAATCTTGCATAAACAAACAGAGCAATAACAGTCAAGGAGATAGTTCCAACCTCACCTTGGTGTACAAATAAATAGGATCGAGGGATGCGAGGCTTTTCCACCTTAATGCAGAATCTCTTACCACATACACCTAGTTTATTTGACATTGCTAGATCATCGGGACCACACCAACAAGTAGTAGACAAAGACAAGATTAACGAAATCAATGAAAATAGATAGCGTACAAATAGAATTTCAGCATACTTCAACCAATTTCAAAGTTTTTGGATGTGTATATGTATGAGGTGTTGAGAAACACCATTGTGCTTATGAGTTCTTTGTGTTTGATTGCTATCAATCTGTTGTTTACGTTTGTGATATCCAATGTGTGTTAGGAAACACAGATGCATCCAAAGATAGTGTTAAGAAACATTGTTGATTGTGGTGTTGAGAAACACCTATTTGCGTCAGTAGCGAGTTGTCCTTCAAAAATGACAAGATTACTGACTCTAGTGTAATCCAAAGATGTGATCAAATTGGGGACCCATCCCCCTAGTAGAAAATGGTGATAACTAACTTGACTCATGTTGCATGGACAAATCTGATTTGATTGCCCCCAGTTTATGACTCTGGATCGGTTTCAAGCCAGGAGGGTTCTCAGAAGAACCAGAGTGTCACAAAAGTGACTGAAAGCTATGTACAAACTAAAGCAAAGGGTTGATGCCAAGATTGAGCATTGATAGATGGAGTGTTGAGTAAAAGAGGCACCTATTTACCAAGTTTTCACCTACTTGGTAGAGATGATATTTAGCATAAATTGACTTGATTTAAAGCAATGAAGCCAATTTGATCAATGTCCCTGATTTCAATAATAAATAGCTTGTCTAAGACTGATTTGTCTGGTTTTGAGTGTATCCATCACTGTATAAGACAATTGATTGGGTTTCTTTTGATTATGATAATCTCAACTTGATGTGATGCGATCAAGCTGAGATGCCCCAAGTGATAGGGTCTTGATTGATTGAGGTGATCATTGAAAACCTGGTAAGCATGCCTCTATCACCATCCTTTTTTTCAATTTTATTTTTTTTTGTATTTTTTATGTTTTTTATTTTTTTTATTGATGCATCAAGGTGCCTATTGCTAGGTTTTCACCAAGATGATCATTTTTTCAGGACTTTTTCCAATTTTTAGATTTTTTAGAGATTAATCGATTTCAAGCAAGATCACATTGGTTTGCCCCCAATGTCTAGCAAGGTAGAGGTCATTATAGATGGATTAGAAAGCTGATGGATGATATGAAAAGACAATGATGGATAAAGAGAGTGAATGCAACCCTCAAAGATGGTCTCCTCAAGATTACCCAAGCTAGGGAAAAAGAGTAATACAACAATGTAGGCTCATGGAGCAGTGTTGGATAACACATAAGATAATGACTCAATGTCATGAAAAGCATGTGGTCCAAAAGAATGGACATGTCAAGAGACTTTTAAGAAATTTTTCAATTTTCATCAAGACCAAGGGGTTAATTAGATAGGATATAGCCATGAGAGTGCAATTAGGATAAGGGGTGATGGAGGTATAAGTAGATGTTTTGGGATTATGGCATGAATGCTCAGAGATAGGAAGGATAGGCTTGGGATAAGAAATATCATGATAGGGTGCCATGGATGAGAGCAAGTGAATAGGCTGATGGAAAGGATAATGAATGTCATGATACATGATGCTCATGGATAGGCTCAACCTTGTCAAGATCACCGAAAGTAACATGGATTCTCAAGGGCTAACTAGATGTAAGACATGATAGATACGATGACATGGAAGGAACTTGCCCCCAAGTGAAGAGTGCAAGCAGGAGGAATTATGCATGATGCATGTTTGCCAGTTTTTCATCATGGTACTTATCCAAGGTGCCACAGGAAGTGGTTTTCACCATAGGACGGATTGATTTATCTTTACTTTTGCTACCAAGGTGCCTGTTTACCAAGTTTTCACCAAGGCACTTTTTATTTTTTCATTTTTACTTTCTTTTTTATTTTATGGAGGAAATTAAGCTTCTTGCTCTTTAGATAGTGCTCCTTTGAAAGATATACTATGATAGGCCAAGGCCGCTAAAAGTATGCTCAAAGATGTTTATAGGGTGATGGTAGGGAAAAATGATATGGAGGATAAGGGAGATGGTAGCCAAGGATTTATGCGATGGATTGGATAAGAGGAATAGTAGGAAATTGGATAGGGTATTGAAAAGTTTGTGTAGGGGTAGATGGAAATGGTGATAAGATCAACATCAACACATGCCTTGAAGGGTAGTGGATAGATGAAGAAAAAGTGGATGGAATAGCTTGAGGCTTTGATGTATGAGTGGATATGGATCTTGGTACACAAGGACCTAAGATGGATGAAGTATTCAAGGTAATGGATTTTGGGTCATGAGGACCCAAAATAGAGTTTGAAGATGGGAGATGTTTAGATAGAGATAAAGTGGAAGTCATTGGAAGCTTGGATGCCAACTCTGACTTTTCCTTTTGGTTCAAGCCTTTTAAGAGGGACTTGGGAATCCACATAACTTTTGATTTTGTTTTTGTATCCAATTCCTTTAGAAGAGACTTGGGAATCCACATAGCGTTTGATTTTCTTTTTGTATCCAAGTCCTTTGGAAGAGACTTGGGAATCCACATAGCTTTTGATTTTCCTTTTCTTTTGGATGATGTAGAATGCAATTCGTCCATATTTTCTTTGATATTATTCTTTCCTTGGACTAAGAATGCAATTATTCCATGATGGATTTAGGAACCCATATTTGCTTTGATTTTAATCTTTGCTCAATGGACCCTTGTGGTCTCTTGAGTATTTCCTTTTTCTTTGTAGTCACATGTTGATTAGATGGGACATAGTGATCTTCATATGTACGTGGATTCTTTTTTTTCTGATTTTGTCATTGCACATCCAAATTGCTTCCAAAAGACTTGGGAATTGTGGATGAATAGGACTAATATGACTGGTTCCCATGGATTGGTTGATAAGGATATTTCAAGGATGTATGTCTTTGTTGATCTTGATAGGGGATAGGGTAAGTGGATGGAGGGATATAAGGACCCAATATGGATGGAAGTTTTGATAGTTTCAGCTTTGATATATAGGGACCAAGGATGGATTTGGAGGATAGTGAAGGCTAATGCATACGTTTGAATGGAGGGATATAAGGTGTGGAAGGGATATCAACATCTTTAGAGTGAGCTGCATTGCCAAGGCTCTTCCCATTTGAATTCATTTGTATATCAATAGTAGCATGAGTAGCTTTGATAGGAGCAACTAAAGCTTGAGGATATTTATTATTCTTCAAGGGATTTAGAGGAATGATGTTTTCTTGAGGTGGATATGGAGGAGCATGACAAGGAGATGATGGGATGATCTGATCTTGACAAGGATCTTTAGATGGTGTACAAAGAGTACCTTTCTCTTGATTTTCAATAGGCCCATTAGAG
>MU225240.1:5604735-5622246 GCA_018584345.1 Thuja plicata
TGATTCTTGAGGATATTGGCATTCTTACCCTTGTCTTCATTGAATCTCCCATTGCATGGTTTACTAGCAAGGTTATAGGCTTAATAGCTCTAGCTGAGAGCATTCTAAAAACCCTTGCACTCCATGCATAGGGAGCTATGGATCGATTTTGAGACCTCATGCTTGAGTGTTCTTGAATGTAAGGATTCATAGAAGTGTGACACAATTTATGCACACAACTCCTACCCCTACCTTTCACTTTCTAAGGAAAGAATATAGCAAAGAACCTGAACAAAGTATTGGATGACTTTGATACTCACTTTGAGTATCTGGAGAAGATCATAGAAGTAAGAGCTAAACAGATATACTTGGCAAAGAAACTTGACAAAGTATGTAAGTCACTTACATGGGACTTGAGAATCCTAAGTAACACTATTGTTGAAGCCAAGACCTGTATTGGACATGGAAGGAAGATATACAGCTACTGTATAAATCCAATCAAGCACCTTCAGAATATTCAAGATATTATTGCCAATGATAGAAAGACTCCAGATATGTTGATACATAGTTGTGAGTCCTCCTCACACACTGTCTCAGAGTTGAATAAAGAAGTATCCAGACTATTGGAAAAATTCAGTGTACTAGAAACAAAGAAAAGGAGAGTGATACAAATATTTGGTGTGTTGAAGAGTTTAATCAGTCCTAAATTATCAATCCTTGAAAAACACCTATCTAACATGAAGATAGTAATGAAGGCACTCACTGATAATATACCTATAGAACTAAAGGGAGATGAGACTTCATCATTTTCACTGAATGGACTAATCCATGTGGGTCAGACTTTGGTAAAGACATGGATGACAAAGGAAAAGATCTTGGAAACCTCTTTCCAAGATATACTTCACATGGTCTAAATTTTGGTGAGCAGTTCTAAAAAAAAATTGTTTATATAAATACTATTGTTTTGGTACACCTTTTCCATTAATGTCAAAGGTGGATTAATATGTATGAAAAATGTAATATGTATGAAGAAGATAATATGTACTTAGTCAATAGTTTGGTATTGAGCACTTAAGCATTTTTCACTAAGTGTTTCCATCAGTTCCAAAGGGGGAGATTGTTGGAAAGTGGCCCATAGGATTGCATAGAGGTTGTAATTTATGGAAACACTACTCATATGCATGGTCAGTTGAAGTGAAAATTAGTTTTGATATTCAATTTTGTAAAAAATGACTAAGTCCAGGAATTACTTAACTGGGTATAGTGGTATAATTTTTGTTAGCGATCACTTTATATGGTGACCTAAGTCATGTGATCTTAGAGGAAGGTATTTTGGGATGTAGTAGACCTTTACTTAAGATAGCTTGTAATTTGGAGTTAATCTCTGAGAGTTACGGCATGTTGAAGACACGCAAAGATAGTACAACAGCGATACAGAGAAGTTGAATGGTCGTGATGTTTAAGGGAGTAATTTGAGGAATCCAAGAGTGATAAGTTGAATTTGGATTGGTTCCTACCCCACATTTGTTAATGTGTGATTGAAGAATATGGATTTTATATTTGGTTTAGTGTTGGACACATTTTGTGGTGTTCTTGAGAATCGACTCGAAGAATCTTTTTGAGATCAAGTATATAAGTAGATTTGTTTTATGATGCAAAGATGTATGTGGGTTGCATAGATGCATTGTGATGTCAAGATCAAATATAAGTTGATGCGAGCTATAATTGGAACTACTTAAGCATAGAAGATTCTTATATTGTTCATTTTTTTAAATCATTGTATCAGAACATATTTGCTTTGTAAAAGCAGTGTGCTCATTGTATACCCCTAACAGTGTTTTCTATCCCTTAATAGGGAATTGTACTAAATGTAATATTCAAGTCCTAAAAGGGCTAGGTCTCCTAACGGGAACAATAAACTCCTAGTGCATTATTTTTGGGTATCATCCCCGCCAGGGTTTTCCCTTGCCCAGGGTTTCCTCGTGAACAAATCATGGTGTTATGAGTTGTTTACTTTATGTTTATGTTCTTTTCATTTTATTTATTGCATGGTTGAGTTTGAATTGTGTAGTGCCTCACTGACCCTACCAAGGAAAAAAAATTGAAGAAGTGAGTGGAATAAAGTAACTCAAGCAATGAGAAGGTAAGTATGCTACTTCAATGATTCAAAGCACCTAGTTAGCATATGTTTATTTCTTCTATGCCACTTTTAGTTTCCTTAAAACGTAAATGTTAATTTTGGATTTTTTTTTTGATAATTTTCATAATGAGTGGTAAAGAGAAATTCGGATGGGATTAAAGGTTGACAACCATTTTGACATGAATACTTTAGAACATTGCACTAGGAACTATTTACTTTGATATATGATAATAAAGTCAGACAATCAAGCCTTCAGGTTTCAAAATACTTAAAATTTGCTTAAGGATATCCAAACTATTACACGTCATCTTATATAAATTAATATGGTATCAGTAAGTGTAGTACCCCTCCATATTGTGCATGGGATTAATTAATACTATTATTGATACTAAATGATACCATAGTCTAAATATGTAATAAATAAAATGATGAACTATTATTAATTAATAGCGAGAATTCTTATTAGACTACAAATTTGAATAGAGGTTTATGGTCATTGAATCAATTGTACATGTTTGTGTGGTAGATAATGATTAAATTGATGTTACTAATGGTTATAATAAATAATTAATTATATCATATTACAACATAAATTTAATTGAAAGTATTTTAGAATATGTTTATAATAATTATTATTTTGTTTAGATCATATCACTAATTGAATATTAATATAACATCTTGTTTTTAAATGTATCTTTCATATTATTTTGTACATGTTAGAAAATATGAGATATCATTATTATTACAAAGTTATTAAGTTACTATGAATATGGACGAGGAGTGTAATAATGATTAGAAGACCTTATTAGTCATGGAAAGTAAGAAATTGTAAAGGATAGTATTAATGAATGGTAATTGATCAAGTGGGCATGGGAACTGAATGACAGTTTAGTTATTTGACATTATCTCGAGCATGAGGATATTAAATTAGATCTTTCAAATACACCTTGAATGTAAATGATTCTAAATGCTACAAAAAATAATGGGAAGATGAGATAATCTAGTGGTTATGGTATCTAGTCATATAAGAAGATAAAATTAATTTGAAGTGCACTTACATAGTTTCACTTAATTGTGATCTAAATAAAATAAATAAAAGTATATATATATACTTAATTGGGTTAGTATAATAATAGATAACTAACGCTACCCTATTGTTAAATTTAGTATTCAAACTACAAATGTTAATAAGATTTGAATATTGCATAGAATATACTATCACAGTGAGTGAGGCATTTGTTAATGCTTGGCCTAAGGGGGGCATGTGATCTTGACAAAGAGTCAAAGAAATTAATGATTTTCAACATTGTACTCATCCATAACCACCACCTTTTTGCAAAATCAATCCAGATATCAAGAACAAGATTGTGTCTGGCTGGTTTAACTGATCGAGAGAGAGAGAGTGGCGTGACTAGCTAGTTATAAGTATGTACAAAGAGAAAGGGACATGACTAGATGATTTCATTGACTGATTTAATGGATCGAGGAAGAGATACGAATAGGTGGTTAAAAGCTTTCTTTTATGAATAAAACTCGGGGGATGATACCTACTGCTGATAATGGCTAGAAAATGTCTAATGACTCCATCGCCATCTTAGGCAGCACGATTAGACAGGTCATGACTCTCTCCATCTTCCGAGATGCTGGTAGAAGGAAGGGAGGTAAATATCTTGGGAAACGGTGTGCTATTGAGGGGGGAACTAGGGGCGGGTGCTATTGTTATGCATCATGGTTGTGTGCAGCATGGTGAGAGGGGAGAACAAAAAGTGGAAAAGATAGGAAGGGAAAAAAATGGGGACGTAAAACCCTCACTAGAACACAGCAGAAGGGAATATACATGATGGAGAGAGCAAAGAAAGAAAGAAAAAACACACACACACAAGCTAGCTAGCTAACCAGGTGGGTGGAGCTCCAACTCCACTCATCGGCGGCCACAAATATTTCAGTTTTCTTATTATGAAGAGGAGCTGTCGAGTGAGACCTCAAGATTTTGGAAGAGATTTTAGTTAGATATACAGAACAGGAATATACATAGTCTATAAGAATATTGGTTTTGATGGGTGCTCTGAAGCAGAAATGGACTTCAGAAGAAGAGGGTGCATTGAGAAAAGGGGTGGAGAAATATGGTGCGGGAAGATCAGACTATTCAATAGGACCACAAATTTGGGCTATGTTTAGCAGCTCACTCTAATGTCAACTTGAAGGACAAATGGCGCAATATGAGTTTAAGTGCTAGTGGTCAAGAGTCGAGGGAGAGGATAAGAATTCCCAAGAAAGCAATTGTTGTTGTGCCTTTTCAATCTTTGACACCTGAGGCTACTCCCCCTCTGCTTGCAATAGAATCAGCACCGCCAACATCTATAGATAATCTTGTTTCCCACAAGATTACGACAAATGGGAGAACCCCTACGCCAAGAGCACAAAGGTGTCAAAAATTCCTCCAATGACATTATTTTCTAATGATGTGTGTTGGTCCTTCATTTTTGGGGTTGGGCACTCTATCTGCCAGGATCACAGTTTTATAGTTCATCCCTTTTACATTCCTTGTTAGAGGTGCCTATGGGAAATAATTATGATGGCCTTGGCATCTTCAAGATTTCCAAACCATGCACAGATCTAGAATGCAAAGGTTGATATACAGGGTTCCAGACTTCTACAGTGTCATTAGAGCACGAAACACTGCAAACATTATATTCCAAAGGATATCTTTTAGAGGCATTCAGGAAAAAACTTAGGTATGGAGTAAAATACGCTTCAGTTTCCTTCATAATTTTTCCTTGACTTAAAACATATAGTATTATTTCTATTCTTTAGCGACAGCCTATCCTTAGAAAATGTCTCCATAGGGATGTGACGGGGAATATTTAGAGAATTAGAAAACACTCCACAATTATGATAAGTTTACCTTGTTATATTTCATTGACGCTAATGAATTTTGTCATTGTCTAAGATCTCATGGGAAGATGTAATTATTGCTATTCTTGTTGAATTAGATTAATCTAAATTTTAGGCTCAGATTATTGTGATAGAAAGTAATAGAATCCATATCTACTTGATACTTTAGATACTCTGAAGATTATTGAAAAAGGGTTGAATGTATTGAAAATAGAATAGTACTATTTCTTGTAGAGTGGTTCAATTTAAGGATAATAACCATAATAATAATAATAATAATAATAATAATATTAATATATTAAAAATAAATTTAAAATAAATTTAAAAAAATAGTGATTATTTGCAAGACAAAGTTAGTCATAGTTTAAAATGCAAAATTTTATTAAAGATATGCTTGATCCTTAGGTTAGTGAATGGAAAAAAATGTTACCTTGTATATGCATTATCTTTTCTTGAAATAGAAATCCCTTTTTCTAGTTAAAGCTTACATTCTAATGGGTAAGGAGTAATACTGCATTATGGATGGAAATAAATAAAATAATTAATTAGTTTCTTGATTATTTTGACTACACATTTAGGAATTGAAGTGAGAGTACTCCTTTAGATTTATGTGGTATTTTATTCCTTTCTATTTGTAATATAGGGGATTTTCTTTGTGAATCAAGTCTTATCGTTGTATAAATTCATGCATACGTTTTATTTCTAACTAAACTATTATCAAGGAGAATGCATAGAGTGTTATGTTGTTTATAAGTTTAGCCTTGTTAAACAATGAATTTTTTTTCAATATACCTATAAATATATTTTCCTTGTCATCTTAGGAACTTGTTAGGAAATTAAAAAGAAAACTACACTATTCTAGTAGTCCTTGTCAATAGCTAGTTAAGTTGTTTATGTGTGAACGAGGTACAAAGAAATGCAAATTTATGGTATGAATTGATCGTCCCTAGCAATTAATATAAATAGGAGAGTAATTTAATTATTATGCATCATGGTTCCTTAAGGATGACTACCTAGTGTTCTGAGCTTTGGGACCATGAAGGGTATGGTGGCCATAAGTATAAAATAAAATTTAAAAAAAAAAATTTGTAAATAGGTCAATCTTGTTTTGATTAAGAGTTCATTGGCAGTATTGGATGTAGTAAGATTTAGAAATGTTGGGATACTATTCTACCTGAATTGATGAAAACATTGCTAAGTTATCAATTAAATCTAGAAAGCTTCACCCCTCTCTCACCTATGTGGGGGACACCCAACAAGAGTAATTGTCTATGGAACTAACCATAGGGAGGGTTGTATACCCGCTTCTACCATTCCTTAAAAGATTGGTTTTAAGTTTAACCTAAACTACGATGTCTCTGTGAGTTATGTAGGCAAGGCCATCTATGATGAGCCCCCGAGGCATTAGGTCTGGCCCTTAGGTCTTGTGTTGTTGATTTCTTCATTTATCTTGCTACCCCTTACCAATATTTTGCATAATTTGCATCTCATTACGAAACTAGTTTGAAATAGTTATGGTTGGTTTCGCTAAGATATTGGTGTAGCTTATCTTCGATCACATATGTAATCATCAATGAATTCTAACACTATGCATCTAGTTGTGTAGCAATATATACAAAAGTAGGAAATAGAGAGGCAAGGAGAATATGATACCTAGGCAAGGGAGAGAAAAATTAGGTATGCTACACCTCCGTATGATTGTCATTTGACTACTATGAAATGCTATATCTTAAAGTTTCTCCATTGCCTTCTTGTACTATAGATAAATATTATAATTAATAGAATCATGAATTGCTGATGTAGTTAAAATGGTATGTTATATTTCCTATAAAAAAAAGTTGTTGCATTTTTAGGTGTAAATTTTAGGCATTACATTTGGTTTTAGAGCCAGGTTTGCAACACTGGGGTCTCTGGGTAACCTTGTTTCTTGTGTTTTTAATGTGAAATGTTAACTAATTGGTAGTACTCACTGAATTTACCTTGTGAATACTTATTTTATGGTTATATACAATTATGTTGTAATAACATGTTTGAAGATATAATACTTACTCTGTTCAAAAACATTTCTATTGCATGTATATTTAAGTGAATTATTCCACTAGAAGAGGATGATGCTTGTGTGATCTAAATGCACTTGATTGTGTGAAAATATGATTTATTTATGATGAATGGTTATAAATTTCCTATTATATTGCAGTATTCCATCTTGTTGATAGATTTTATCATATCATGAGATGGGAAAAGATGAGATTAAGATGTGATTGTATCAGGTTAACATATACTTTGTGAAAGTGGGATTAGAAATAATTATGCAAATGGATGTTGTGAATTGTGGAAACAATGAGAGTATGATTAAATGTGGATAGTATATGATGTTATTTATTCCCCCTTGTGTATGTGAAAGAACCTGTAGCAGTTATTGTGTTGGGTGTTGTGTGAAACCCGTAATTACTTGGTGTGCCATGGGGTGGTTTCATTAAACACTTGACCATGGAAGTTATGTATGTTTATGAGTATGGAAGAACCATACCATTTATGTGTTGATGCCTAATTGTTACCCTACTGAGCGCCAGCCCATGAGTTGTTGATAAGTCAGTATGTGTAGGGGTAGTAGAATCACCTTTCCTTGGGTAGTTGTATGGTGTATGTGTAATGGCGATGTGAAGTGACCTTAGCTTCCACTTCTTGAGGAAAAAGGTAATCAATGCTTCCCCTTAGGATGGACCCAAAAATGTGGTTCATAAGTGCATAGCCCAATCCCCACAGTTCTTCAGTATTATACCGGTACCGAATATGAGAAATTTATGGACATAGATATGACTTGTGGTTATACACTTTTTCCTTATGGTCCAGCATGCGGTGGAAGTGTATCCCATGTGATGGATACCACACCGCACATGCTCCGGCATGATGCAAAGGGGTGTGAAGCCACACCCACTACTATTTTGACAATATTGTGGATAGTGAAGTTGTGTTTCTGATGGTAGCGAGCCGAGCTTGAGAACACGATGCCACGTACATAGTTACATGAAGGCACAGTATATATATACTTGTGTGTGTTTTGTTGTCCTACCTAATGTAGAGCATGATGGAGACACTTGCATGCTTGTAGAGGGGCACCCATGGATGCTCGGTTATTTAGATGCGGTAGGCATATGGGGAGACCCTATCCATGTATACCTTTGGCTACGATAATGATATATGAGAGATATCTCTATGTGGAGTGTGACCTATGCATGTGCTCTCTGTGAGGAACACTGCCATGCAACATACGATCAATGTGTTCCCTCTCTGCTTGGTGTATTATCATGCCAAGTGTGTTGACCTGTTTATTCTGTGCCACTTGATGCAAGGTGTTGTCAAGGTGAATACCCCATGCCATGTGATAGTAGACCATTGGGTCATCACATGATGGGCTATTGTGATAGTCAGACATTGTTCCCTCCTTCCTCGTGAGGTGGCTATATATAGTCACACAGTGATGTGTTGTGTAATTTCATGACATTTTTTTTTGGTTTGGGTCAGCAACTTGTTTATCTTCTCTTGTGATGTTTTAGCCATGAATTTTTGGGAAAGCTCATTATAATGATTTAATGTTGTGATATTTCCAATTTTGTTATTTATTGCTGAAATTGGCAAATTGTTACCTTTTGTTTATTAATTTGGTGGCTAAACTAGTTTCTATTGGTGTAATTTGAATGTTGGCCATGTGTAGTAATGTGATTTCTCACCAATGTAGGAGGTGGACTTGGTGAGTGTATATGAGGAAGCAGACGTAGGGAACCTTTGAGTATGGGGGTACATGAGGCTATTATGTAGCTAATATCCACTACCCACCTTAGACTGGTGACTATTCCTTGGAGGATAAACACCTTACATAAACAAGGGGTAGATCATGTGGACTTGTATGGGGGAAACTCACCATATATGTGTGTGAGCCATATATGAGTACATTCGCAGGACCATCAAGCCACATGGTGAGGTATGTATCATGGACTATGGTTATGTGTTTAGATGAGATCATTATATTGTACCCTAGAGCATTATGGCTTGAGCCTCTCCTGAGCCCTGTATTGTGATGTGTATTCCCCATGATGTGGACTATTGTGTGATTGTATAACTGGATATCTACTCATGCTTTCTACTGCATCTTAGTGATAGAAAATATATTTGTATGCTTGTTAACATGCATGTTACCATGTTTAATTAGTTTTGATGGCATGGTGTTGATTAAATTAAATTGGAAAATTGTAGGTTGTATCATGAAAAGTTTCCCCTTGGGATGATAGACCCTGTATAAATGGTTATGATTCCAATAGAATATAGGTGATTAAGCTCATTTATCATGCTTGGGATTGATGGAATGGTGGCGATTTTGAATAAATTAAGTAAATGGTTTTCTATACTTTCCCTAGATTATGATAAAGTGTTAGAGCTTCAGTGTCGTTATAAGAACTGATTTATTTCTATGAATGGATTAATGAGAGGTTAGTGTAAATTACTATTTGTTAGGAACCATGTATATGATATTGAAAAGAAAATGAGTAGAAGATTTCTTGTAAAGGTTATATTTAAGGCTGAAAATGAAGTTAAAAGACACCCTATGATAAGAAAATTGCATTTTACTGCGTTCATAGCTAACGTTTGCATGAGGAATTGGTCTACATTGTTTCTTATGTTTAAATGCATAGTTTGTTTTGGCTACTAACCTAAACAAAAGCTAGTACTCATGAGTTTGGGAGAAAGATGAAAACATAGCAATTGATCTAAGGAGTAAGAATATTAGTGATGCTTGTTAAATAATGTTTTAAGACTGATGTGTTATGTGTTTCTATTCTTAGCCCTTGCGACTTCCAGGAGTAAGTCATGTCATAGGGGGGAGGATGTAGTGCCTCACTGACCCTACCAAGGAAAACAAATTGAAGAAGTGAGTGGAATAAAGTAATTTGAGCAATGAGAAGGTAAGTATGCTACTTTAATGCTTCAAAGCACCTAGTTAGTATATGCTTATTTCTTCTATGCCACTTTTAGTTTCTTTAAAATGTAAATGGTGATTTTGGATTTATTTTTTTAATTTTCATAATGAGTGGTAAAGAGAAATTTGGATGGAATTAAAGGTTGACAACCATTTTGACATGAATACTTTAGAACATTTCACTAGGAACTATTTACTTTGATATATGATAATAAAGTCAGACAATCAAGCCTTCAGGTTTCAAAATACTTAAAATTTTCTTAAGGATATCCAAACTATTACACATCATCTTATATAAATTAATATAGTATCAGTAAGTGTAGTACCCCTCCATATTGTGCATGCAATTAATTAATACTATTATTGATACTAAATGATACCATAGTCTAAATATGTAATAAATAAAATGATGAACTATTATTAATTAATAGCGAGGGTTCTTATTAGACTACAAATTTGAATAGAGGTTTATGGTCGTTGAATCAATTGTACATCTTTGTGTGGTAGATAATGATTAAATTGACGTTACTAATGGTTATAATCAATAATTAATTATATCATATTACAACATAAATTTAATTGAAAGTATTTTAGAATATTTTTATAATAATTATTATTTTGTTTAGATCATATCACTAATTTAATATTAATATAACATCTTGTTTTTAAATGTATCTTTCATATTATTTTGTACATGTTAGAAAATATGAGATATCATTATTAATACAAAATTATTAAGTTACTATGAATATGGACGAGAAGTTTAATAATGATTAGAAGACCTTATTAGTCATGGAAAGTAAGAAATTGTAAAGGATAGTATTAATGAATGGTAGTTGATCAAGTGGGCATGGGAACTGAATGATAGTTTAGCTATTTGACATTATGTCAAGCATGAGGATGTTAAATTAGATCTTTCGAATACACCTTGAATGTAAATGATTATAAATGCTACAACAACTAATGGGAAGATGAGATAATCTAGTGGTTATGGTATCTAGTCATATAAGAAGATAAAATTAATTTGAAGTGCACTTACATACTTTCACTTAATTGTGATCTAAATAAAATAAATAAAAGTGTATATATATATATATATATATATATATATATANTGTGATATAAATAAAATAAATAAAAGTGTATATATATATATATATATATATATATATATATATATATACTTAATTGGGTTACTATAATAGTAGATAACTAACACTACCCTATTGTTACATTTAGTATTCAAACTACAAATGTTAATAAGATTGGAATCTTGCATAGAATCTACTATCGCAGTGAGTGAGGCATTTGTTAATGCTTGGCCTAAGGGGGGCATGTGATCTTGACAAAGAGTCAAAGAAATAATTGATTTTCAACATTGTACTCATCCATAACCAACACCTTTTTGCAAAATCAATCCAGATATCAAGAAAAAGATTGTGTCTAGCTGGTTTAACTGATCGAGAGAGAGAGAGTGGTGTGATTAGCTAGTTATAAGTATGTACAAAGAGAAAGGGACATGACTAGATTATTTCATTGACTGATTTAATGGATCGAGGAAGAGATACGACTAGGTGGTTAAAATATTTCTTTTATGAATAAAATTTGGGGGATGATACCTACTATCGATGATGGCTATAAAATGTCTAATGACTCCATCATCATCTTAGGTAGCACGATTAGACAGGTCATGACTCTCTCCATCTACCGGGACGTTGGTAGAAGGCAAGGAGGTAGATATCTTGGGAAACGGTGTATTATAAAGGGGGGCACTAGGGGCGGGTGCTATTGTTATGCGCCATGGCTGTGTGCAGCATGGTGAGAGGGGAGAAAAAAAAGTGGAAAAGACAGGAAGGGAAAAACATGGGGACGTAAACCCCTTACTAGAATACAACAAAGGGGAATATACATGACAGAGAGAGAAAAGAAAGAAAAACACACACACACACACACACACAAGCTAGCTAGCTAACCAGGTGGGTGGAGCTCCAACTCCACTCATCGGCGGCCATGAATATTTTAGTTTTCTTATTATGAAGAGGAGTTGTCGAGTGAGACCTCAAGATTTTGGAATAGATTTTAGTTAGATATACAGAACAGGAATATACATAGTCTATAAGAATATTGGTTTTGATGGTTCCTCCGAAGTAGAAATGGACTTTGGAAGAAGAGGGTGCGTTGAGAAAAGGGGTGGAGAAATATGGTGTGGGAAGATGGCAGACTATTCAAAAGGACCCTGAATTTGGGCTATGTTTAGCAGCTCTCTCTAATGTCAACTTGAAGGAAAAATAGCACAATATGAGTGTAAGTGCTAGTGGTCAAGGGTCGAGGGAGAGGATAATAATTCCCAAGAAAGAAATTGATGTTGTGCCTTTTCAATCTTTGACACCTAAGGCTACTCCCCCTATGCTTGCAATAGAATCAGTACCGCCAACATCTACAGATAATCTTGTTCCCCGCAAGATTATGACAAATGGGAGAACCCCTATGCCAAGAACACAAAGGCATTGACAAGTCCTCCAATGACATTATTTTCTAATGATGTGCGTTGGTCCTTCATTTTTGGGGTTGGGCGCTCTGTCTGCCAGGATTATAGTTTTATAGTTCATCCCTTTTACGTTCCTTGTTAGAGGTGCCTATGGGAAATGGTTATGATGGCCTTGGCATCTTCAAGATTTCCAAACCATGCGCAGATCCAGAATGCAAAGGTCAATATCCAAGGTTCTAGACTTCTAAAGTGTCATTGGAGCATGAAACCCTGCAAACATTATATTCCAAAGGATATCTTTTGGAGGCATTCAGACAAAAACTTAGGTATGGAGTAAAATACACTTCAATTTCCTTCATAATTTTTCCTTGACTTAAAAAATATAGTATTATTGCTATTCTTTAGTGACAACCTATCCTTAGAAAATGTCTCCATAGGGATGTGACGGGTAATAGTTCGAGAATTAGAAAACACTCCATAATTATGATAAGTTTACCTTGTTATATTTCATTGACGCTAATGAATTTTTTCATTGTCTAAGATCACGTGGGAAGATGTAATTATTGCTATTCTTTTTTAATTAGATTAATCTAAATTTTAGGCTCAGATTATTATGATAGAAAGTAATGGAATCCATATCTACTTGATACTTTAGATACTCTGAAGATTATTGAAAAAGGGTTGAATGTATTGAAAATAGAATAGTACTATTTCTTGTAGAGTGGTTCCATTTAAGGATAATAACCATAATAATAATAATATTAATATTTTAAAAATAAGTAAAAATAAAAAATAAAAAAATAAAAAAAATAGCGATTATTTGCAAGATAAAGTTAGTCATAGTTTAAAATGCAAAGTTTTATTAAAGATATGCTCGATCCTTAGGTTAGTGAATGGAAATAAATGTTATCTTGTATATGCATTATCTTTTCTTGAAATAGAAATCCCTTTTTCTAGTTAAAGCTTACATTCTAATGGGTAAGGAGCAATACTAAATTGTGGATGAAAATAAATAAAATAATTAATTAGTTTCTCAATTATTTTGACTACACATTTAGGAATTGAAGTGAGAGTACTCCTTTAGATTTATGTGGTATTCTATTCCTTTCTATTTGTAATATAGGGGATTTTCTTTGCAAATCAAGTCTTATCGTTGTCTAAATTCATGCATACATTTTATTGCTTACTGAACTATTATCAAGGAGAATGCATAGAGTGTTATGTTGTTTATAAGTTTAGCCTTGTTAATCAATGAATTTTTTTTCAATAATACCTATAAATAGATTTTCCTTGTCATCTTAGGAACTTGTTAGGAAATTAAAAATAAAACTACACTATTCTAGTAGTCCTTGTCAATAGCTAGTTAAGTTGTTTGTGTGCTAATGAGGTACAAAGAAATGCAAATTTGTGTTATGAATTGATCGTCCCTAGCAATTAATATAAATAGGAGAGTAATTTAATTATTATGCATCATGGTTCCTTAAAGAGGATCTTAAGGATGACTACCTAGTATTCTGAGCTTTGGGACCATGAAGGGTTGGGTGGCCATAGGTAAAAAAAAAAAAAAAATTGTAAATAGGTCAATCTTGTTTTGATTAAGAGTTCATTGGCAGTATTGGATGTAGTAAGATTTAGAAATGTTGGGATACTATTCTACCTGAATTGATGAAAACATTGCTAAGTTATCAATTAAATCTAGAAAGCTTCACCCCTCTCTCACCTATGTGGGGGACACCCAACAAGAGTAATTTTCTATGGAACTAGCCCTAGGGAGGGTTGTATACCCACTTCTACCATTCCTTAAAAGATTGGTTTTAAGTTTAACCCAAACTACGATGTCTCTGTGAGTTACATAGGCAAGGTCATCTACGATGATCCCCCGAGGCATTAGGTCTGACCCTTATGTCTTGTGTTGTTGATTTCTTCCTTTATCTTGCCACCCCTTACCAATATTTTGCATAATTTGCATCTAATTATGAAACTAGTTTGAAATAGTTATGGTTGGTTTCGCTAAGATATTGGTGCAGCTTATCTTTGATCACGTATGTAATCATCAATAAATTCTAACACCATGCATCTAGTTGTGTAGCAATATATACAAAAGTAGGAAATAGAGAGGCAAGGAGAATATGATACCTAGGCAAGGGGGAGAAAACTCAGGTATGCTACACCTCCGTATGATTGTCATTTGACTACTATGAAATGCTATATCTTAAAGTTTCTCCATTGCCTTCTTGTACTATAGATAAATATTATAATTAATAGAATCATGAATTGCTAATGTAGTTAAAATGGTATGTTATATTTCCTAAAAAATAAATAAATAAAGTTGTTGCATTTTTTGGTGTAAATTTTGGGCATTACAAATTGGTTAAATAAGTTTATAAAGTTTTGTAATACTAATTCACCCCCCCCCCCTCTTAGTATTTACCTAATCCTNAAAGTTTTGTAATACTAATTCACCCCCCCCCCCCTCTTAGTATTTACCTAATCCTAACATTGTGACCAAAAGCTCCACACCTTTAACCAAATTACCAAGTTAATCTCATATTTGAGTAATAAACATGAATGTAGCAACATAACACAATATTAAACACATAACACCAAGATTTTTTATTTCAAAACCATGTTAGGGGAAAAACCACAATGGGGATCAAATCCACAAGATGAATGTACTCTATTAAAAGCACTATACCATGTTAGGAGTATTACAAAGGGGAATGCACATACATTCAGGAACACTGCCTAGAGCTCACTACTCAAATACAACAAGGGATTCAACCGAAAGAGAGGATGACTACCTTACAACAATCTTTGATCTCAAATCACAAAGGACATATTGTTCAAGCTCTTGAACTAACAAATAGCATCTATGATATACCAAAATAGTTCCAACAAAGTACATCAAATCTCTTCCTCAAATGTAGATTACACGCACCTCTTCTCTCAGCATCTCTCATATACACACTCTTTTGCAATTACAAATGATTACATCTTTATATACTTTACATAAATTTATCTCAACTAGGTTGGCTAGGGACCTAGTTAAAAAATATTAATTCAATAAAACTCAATACTCTATGTGATCCATTGAATGTTACATAAGACATAGAAATTACTCATAAACCTTCCTCGAACACACTCTAGATCCATAAATTACACCATGATCCTTCACAGCATGCTACACCACCAAGTTGGCCAACAAAAATAATAACGTAAATGTGCCACATGATAATTTCCAAATCTGATCATATAATCTAACATGATCCAGCAACATAAATAGGACACGAACAAGAAACATCAGAAAGAAACATGAAATAACATGACATCAACAGGAACAAATCTGCCTCATAAATCATACTCATCTCTACACTTTTCATCAGGAACACTAATCAATAACTACTGTCATAAAATAAAAATAGCTTTCTAGCATCCAAATCACGAACCACTCAAGCTGAGGACACACATCCAAGTCCTTAACTCATCACCAAGTTAACAACCAATAATCTTACATAATCAATCTACACTAATCATGTTGGCATAACTGATGTAGAGCCTGAGAGTGTTGATTGGTATAGGTTTCATGATAGGAAGATCAGTTATTGTGTGTTCATTAATGTCAACTTGGTGTTGTATATATGTACAGTGTTCTTGATGTGCTCCTAAGTATTTGTGCAGATGAATTCGGTGTTGAAATACGAATTCGAGTGTCTAATTTTTTTTGGATATGTGGGGGTGTCTTTAGACACATTATATATGATCTCGTATGCTAGAAACAACATTGGACCAAGTTATGACCGATTGAAGGGAAACAGGGTAGATAGAAGAATATACAATGACAGACAGTAAATGATTTGATTGTTCTATCAAATTGGTATGGATCCAAGTTTTGTGTTCATGATATGATTATCTTGACTAGGATATGTTATTGGTACTATGATCACCACAAGATTAGATTATCACAAGGTGTTGTTTTAGTTGACAAAATATTATTCTATGCATGATAGACAAATGTTTGGACAGGTTTGTGCAGTTGGTGTTAGATCGGTGAGTGGTGATGATGTGATCATTTGTAGTGGATGTTTTTCATGTTCCAGGTGTCAAGGTGGTGTAGAAATATAACAGATTTGTGATGCTAATTTTCTATTTCATTGCTTGAGGTGATTGGATTTAATAAAGTTTTGGAAGCGTGTTTAATAAGTCAAAAAGGTTTGATTGTTCTTGATTTAAATCAAATGTGTGATGCATTTTAAGGCCGAGACTAACTTGAAATTGTAATTAATAATTGGATACATTTTAGGGTTCAAGAATTGAGAAAGAACTAATTGTAATAATAAAATTCAAATGTATTAGGTCATGTCTAAGGTGGTGGCCACTTAATAAATATGTAATTTATTTATATGTAAATCAATGCATTATCCTAATCTAGATCGTGTATGCAAAGGTGTGGTAGAGTGAAGAGTGAAGATTTTTAGCAAGAAGCAGAAGTGTTGTGCTTAATTTAATCTAAACAAGCAAAGGAGGACTGCTACACCCAAATCATTGTACTTGTTGAATTCTAATAGGTTCTGCAAGAAAATCCCTTAACTAGGTAGATCCTAACAGATCTTGATCAGTAAATGCTTTAACTAGGTGACTCTTTAATTAGGGTTTAAATCCTTTAACAAGGTTACTCCTAATAGGGTAAAGCTCCTAACAGGGCTAGAGGTAAATCCCTTGATCGGGCGACTCGTAACATGGTATTCTCCTAATAGGACATCATTGTAGGCTCCTAACAGGGCTAGACCTTTAACAATACATATTATAGAAGAGTGCAAATATTTGTGGGTACTCATTCCAACCGTGGTTTTTCCCTCTAACCAAGGTTTTCCATGATAAAAATATTGGTTTCACTTTGTTGCATGTTTGGATGTTTGTTTGGGTACTTTGTTTATTGTTGCATAAGGTTTTAAGTTGATGAATGTTGTCAATGTCTTGAATGAATTTTGAAAATTCCTAATCTGATAGATTACTGATTCACCCCCCCCCCCCCCC
>MU225240.1:5622257-5634158 GCA_018584345.1 Thuja plicata
TTAGTAATCTTGAACCTTATATTATTAACATATCCAATAAATAAAACATTGTCACAGACTGAACAACCAAAATATCACACTTTGATAAATCATTCACATCTACTTAAATCAACATGAAAACCAATTTAAGTTGACATGGATCAACTACAGACATCAATGAAATTCTCTATACCTTCCCAACATCTGATATTCAATATAGTGGTTGTACCATAGAAATCTTTTTACTAAACATATCAAGAACATTGTTACCAATGGTATTAGTATGTTGACATCAATGAAAAAACATTAATGCCAACACATATATGAACAAGTTTAACAATATCTCAATAATCTCCCCCTTTCGCATTGATGGCAACATGTGATGTGAAAAATCAAATCAATGCACAAAGAAACAATATCAATAGAACTACCAGCAATATCCACAATATGACATACTTGTTTTTTACATGAATCTCTCCCCCTTTGACATCAATGGAAAAGGCACATGTATGCACTAAGTCATAGAGGCCAAAAAAATGAAAAATACATCTCAACCACTAACCACTACTCCCCCTAAGGAATATCCACCAAAAACATCAATCTAGATTAATGGTAATCTATAAGATCACTAGACTGATGCATCTCTTGCTCTGATCATGAGGGGAAATCACCCCAATCTTACCTCGGAGATGCTCAAAAGTATCCTTTGGAAAGGGCTTCATGAAAATATTTGCAATCTTCTCTTTTTTAGACATACTCCAATATGACTTCATTCTCACTGACCTCATCTCTCAAGAAATGATATTTAATAGAAATATACTTTGTCTTTGACTGCAAAGCTGATTTCTTTGAAATATTGATAGCACTTGAATTTTCATAATGAATAGTAATAGGCTCATCAATATTTACTCTAATATGTTTCAACATTTTCTTCATCCACATTACTTGTGTACAATTAATATTATTAGCTACATATTCAGCTTTAGCAATAGATTGTGAAATACAATTTTGTTTCTTAACTGTCCAAGAGACTAATCTCTTACCCCAAAAAGAATAGTCCACCACTTGTGCTATTTCTTTCATCCACATTACCTACCCAATCTACATCAATAAATGCACTCAATGTAAAATCATAATCCTTTTCATACCATAAACCATAATCAATTGTTCCTTTCAAGAATCTGAATATCCTCCTAACAACAACATATGATTCCTTCAATTCTTCTTGAAATCTAGCAATAATGCAAATAGTATTCATAATATCTGGTCCAGTTTGTGTAAAGTATAGTAATCCACCGATCATATATTTGTATCTTTTTTTATTAACATTAGGTGTATCATCACTTTTTGTCAATCTAAAATGAGTAATCATAGGAGTACCAACGGGTCTTGAATCATCCATACCAAATATCTTCAAAAAAAAATTCACATACTTGGAGTGACATATCAAAATACCTTTATATGTTTGTGTAATTTGCAGGCCAATAAATAATTTCATCTCACCTATCATAGACATCTCAAACTCTTTCTGCATTTCATCAAAAACTTCCTTATTCGACTTGTCATTTCCACCAAAAATAATACCATCCACAAATACTTCAACAATTAAAATGTTATCATGATCAATTTTGAAGTACAAATTACTATCAAAAGTACCTTTACTAAAACCAAGTGTCAGTAAATAATTATCCAATCTTGCATACCAAATTCTAGGTGCTTTTTTCAATCCATAAAGTTCTTTCTTCAATCTATAAACCATGTCATCTTCATCAGTCAAAGGAAAATCATCTGGTTTGTTAATGTAAACATCCTCTTCCAACTCTCCATTTAAGAATGTGGACTTAACATCCATCTAATATACCTTGAAATATTTGTAAGCAGCATATGCAAGAAACATCTTAACAACTTTAATTCTAGCAACAAGAGAAAAGGTCTCCTCAAATTCAATACGTTTTGTGAGTATCCCTAGTAAAAAATTTTATCTTTATTCCAAACCACTTCACCATCTTCATTTGATTTGTTTCTGAATACCCATTTAGTATCAATCACATTCTTATCTTTAGGTCTAGGAACAAGAATCCATGTTTTATTCTTCTCAATATGTTCCAATTCTTCTTCCATTTCTTTAACCCAAATTTTATCTTTACATGCTTCATCAACATCCTTAGGTTCAATCTTATAAATTAAATAAATTTAAATTCTAGCAATTCTTCCTTTAGTCTAAACACCATGATTCCTATCACTAGTGATCTATTTTTATGAATGATTTAGCTTCACATACCTGGGAATCTTTGGTTTTTATCTTGTAGTAGACTCTTGTGTTTCCACTTCTTCCTAATTTGCAACTTCTTCATTATGTTCTAACAATATATTCTTATTTTGATTTTGATTTTGATTCTAATTTCATGCTTGCACAATCTGATTGTCTTCTTCATCATCTGATTCATATCTACAAGATCTTACTTGTTTCTGATAATTCTCATCAACTTTGACATTTTCACTTTCAAATACCTTCTTTGACCTTTGATTATAACATTTATATGTTTTTCCTTTTGTATGATAACCAATAAATATTCCCTCATCACATCTAGGATCAAACTTTCCTAAGTGTTAATCTCTTATGATATGGCATTTGCTTCCAAAATTATAAATAATTTACTGTAGGAATACGACCATACCAAAGTTTATAAGGTTTCTTACTAGTTCCTTGCTTGATTTCAACTTGTTCCAATGTGTATACTATAGTGCTAACAACTTCTCTCTAATAGATCTATGAAACTTCTACTTCAATCATCATAGTTCTAGACGTGTATAGAATAGTTCTATTTCTTCTCTCTGTAATGTCATTCTATTGTGGGTTTTGTGGAGAAGATATATGTCTCTTTATTTCATTCTCTTCACAAAAGTTGTTAAACTCAGTAGAAGTAAAATCTCCACCCCTGTTTGATCTTAAACATTTCAACTTCAATCTTGTTTCAGTCTCAACCATAGTTGTGAATATCTTGAATTTTTCAAAGGCTTTAGACTTTTATTTCAAAAATGTAACCCGCATCATTCAAGAATAATCATCAATGAATATAATGAAATACATGTCCCTATATTATATTCTTGTTCTTGCAGGACCACATAAGTCAGTATGCACCAAATCTAGAATTCCACTTGAAGAATAATTCTTTCTCTTAAAAAGAGACTTAGTCAACTTACCCAATTGACATTCATTACACATCTCATTAGCAAGATTCATTAGTTTAGGAAGATATCTAACAGCTCTTGCAGTACTTATCTTCACAGTGTTATCAAAGTTCACATGAAAAAATCTCTTGTGCCACAATCAACTGTCATCAATCTTAGTAATTAGGCATCTACTCTCAGAATTGTCAGAATTGTTCAAATGAAATACATTACCTCTACTCCTTCTTCTTGAGGCAATCTCAATTTCATAGATTCCAATGGTCTTGCACATTCCATCCTTGAATTGTAAGTTGTAACCTTTAACAATTAGCTTCCCAAAACTCAAAATATTATATTCAAACCTTCAACACATAGAACATCATCAGTTTTATTTTTACCATCAATTATAATAGTACCTTTTCCTTTGATCATACAAGGAGTTTCATCTTCAAATCTAACAACACCAACATCATACCTTTCCAATTTCAAAATTTTGGTTTTGTCTCCGGTCATGTGTTGTAAACATCCACTGTCAATATCTCATTCATCATTTTTATCCACATATGAAACCAAGGATTTCTCTTCATTCACAAAACTAGGATCCTCATCTTTGATAGCAATAAACACAATCTCATCTTCACTCTTTTCAATTTCATCATCAGTCACACCTTCATTGGTAGCATAATAACACTTCTTTTGATATTTAGACTTGAATTTCTTATGCTTGTAGTTAGTTTTTTTATCAGGAAATCTTGAAGTATAATGACCAATCTTATTACATGAAAAACATTTCAAAGGAAACCTTCCTTGATACTTACCAGATCCCTTAGGTAGTCTCTTTTCAATTAGGGCTTCAAGCTCATCAAACTTCCTTTCTTCTACTTCAATCTATGATCATTCCTTATGATATCTAGATACATAATTAGATGAACTTTTTCCAAAATTGTATCTTTTCTTATCCTTATAAATAGTAGCTTTAAATGAAGTTTCAACTTTAGGAATACTATCTCTAAATTCTCTCATCTCAAAAGTAGATAACTTACCAATTAGTGTATCTCTTGTCATAGGGGCCATAGTTTTGATTTCTTCAATAGAAAAAAATTTGTGATTGTAAGCATGAGAAAAGGATCTCAAAATCTTGGAAACAATTTATTCTTCATCCAAGATTCCACTAGTGCATCTGATTGCACAAAAAAATTTGGTGATCTTATTCACATAGGAAGTAATGTTCTCATCTTTGCTCATCTTCAATCCTTCATATTTTCCTTTCGGACTTTGCAACTTAGATTTCTTTACAAAATTATCTTCTTCATGAAATGTCTCTAGTTTTTTCCATACCTAATGTGCAGTCTCTAATACAATAACATTTGTATATTCTTCATCTGATAGGGAACTCAACAAGGCTTCTTTTTATCTCACATTGTACTCAAATTATTTCTTCTCATCAGGAGACGCAGTAGAAAGATCTACAGAAGGATTATAGTTCTTCTTTGTAACATCCCTATGTTCTTCACTAATACATCTCAAGTGTGTAATCATTTGGTCCTTCCATATAGCTTAGTTTGTTCCATCAAATATTGGACTCTCTTTCTTAAAGGTTGACATCCTGGATCTCCTCAAGTGATTAAGCTTCAAAAAAAGGACACTATCTCTGATGCTAATTGTTATAATTAATGTAGCACACACAACTAAGAGGGGAGTGAATTAGTTATGACCAAAAACTCCATACCTTTAACCAAATTACCAACTTAATCTAATATTTAAATAATAAACAAGAATTCAGGAACATAACTCAATAGTCAACACATAATACCAAGATTTTTGATGTGGAAACCCTGTTAGGAGAAAAAACATGGTGGGGATCAAACCCACAAGATGAATGTAATATTTTAAAATTACTATACCCTGTTAGTATTATTACAAAGGGGAAGGCTCATGCATTCAGGAACACTGCCTAGAGATCACTACTCAAATACAACAAGGTCTTCAACCTAAAGGAAGGTTCACTACCTTATATAAATCTTTGATCTCAAATCACAAAGGACATATTGTCCAAGCTCAAGAAATGAAAAACAACATCTCTAATATGCTAAAATAGTTCCAATGAAGTACATCAAATCTCTTCCTCAATTGTAAATTCCACTCATACCTCTTCTCTCAACATCTCTCATACACACACTCTTTCGCAATCACAGATGATTGCATCTTTATATATATTACATCAATTTATCTCAACTAGGTTTTTGAGGGATCTAGTTCCAAAATATTAATTCAATACAACTCAATACTCAATTTGATCCATTTAATATTGGATAAGACATAGAAATGACCCATAAAAACTACCTCAAACACACTCTAAACCCATAAATTATGCCATAATCCTTCGCAACATGTTACACTACCAAGTCATCCAAGAACAATAATAACATCAACACGTCACATGATAATCTTCAATTTTGATCACATAATCCAACGCGATCCATAAACATGAATAGGACATGATCAATAAAAATCAACAAGAAACATGAAATACCACAACATCAACAGGAACAACTTTGCCTCATAAATCATACTCATCTATGCACTGTTCATCAAGAACACTAATCAGAAACTACTATAGTAAAATAAAAATAGCTTTCCAGCATCCAAATCATGAACCACTAAATTGAAGACACACATCCAATTCCTTAACTCATCACCAAGTTATATACCAAGAATATTGCATAACCGATCCACACCAATCCAATAATTGAAACACTTTCACAGACTGAAAAACCAAAATACCACACTCTGATAAATCCTTCACAACTCACTTAAATCAACATACAACCCTCTATAATTTAACATAGATCAGCTACAAACAACAATGAAACTCTTTGTACCTTCACAACATATGATATTCAATATAGTAGTCATACCATAGATATTATTTTATTGAGCAACTCAAGAACACTATCACCAATAGTAGGAATATATTGATATCAATGACAAAACATTAATGCCAGCACATATATGCACAATCTAAACAATATCTCAACATTATTATCCCCAAGGAAATGGCTAAGCTGAGGCAACAAACATAACTATTCTAAAAATTATAAATAAATTTGTTAATGAAATTGATCGAGATTGGCATCTGCAGCTTAGTCATGCTTTGTGGACATATAGAACTAGTATTCAAACGCCAATAGGGGAAACTCCCTTTTCTCTAGTGTATGGATCAGAAGCATTTTTACCTATCAAGGTTGAACTCCCATCTCTCAAAATTTCTCTAAAGAACATTATTATACATTAGGACTATAAGGTAGTCAGATTCTGTGAGCTACAATTATTAGATGAGAAATGACAAAGTTTCATGAATTACTTGAAAGGATATCGGAATCACCTTCATAGAGGCTACAAAAAGAGATTCAGACCAAGAACATGTGATGTAGGAGATCTGGTCCTTATTGAAAATTAAAAGAATCAAGTAGAAAGAGAAAGGCTTGGAAATTTAGAACCAAATTGGGTAGGACCCTATCTCATCATTGGATCCATTGATAATGGTGCATATCAACTGGCTACTGAAGAAGGAGATCTAATCCATGGCTACATCAATAACATAAACCTCAAAATGTTTTGCATCTGATATCTCAATGTCAAGTGTACATAGTCTAAAAGATACTGAAAAAAAATTAAAAAAATTAAAAAAATTACAAAAGTTACCTTGGTGAAAACCTTCCAAATAGGTGCCTTGGCAACAACAACAAAAAGTAAAAAATAGAAAAAATTAAAGAGAAACAAAATCATCATTTGGTGAAAAGATGGAAAACAAGCGCTATTGGGTAGGTATCATAGTGAAAACCTAGCAAACAAGTGTCAAATATTGAAATATCAATTCGCCATCAATGAACTCTAATGATCAAGTTTGCACTTACTAAATGCATATCGCTAAGCACGCCAAGACAGAAACTCAACAAGCACAATCCTCATGAGCATTCACACCCATCCTTGACCTATACTGGTTCACTAGACTATGAGTAATCTCAAAAAGTCCTTAAAAAAAGAAAAATATCCTGAGAAAACCCTAAAAATAGTAAAACCTCCTGAAAAAATACCTAAAAAGAGAAAAATGTCCTAAAAAAAATCCTTAAAAAAGAGCAAAATGTCCTAAAAAAAATCCTTAAAAGTGTAAAATGTCCTAAAAATTCTATAAAAATTGCAAAACATCCTAAAAAAATTCATAAAAACATCACATAAGATTCTGAAATAATCCTAAAAATCATTAAAAAAAAGTCCTTAAAAAATCATCTAGGGTAACCATGTTTGGGGTGTCCGTGATAAGAGCCTTCACATCTATACGGTTGTGATACACCGCACATACCTCAACTCCAAACATAAGAATCCTAAAATGGACGAAAAACATAGCAAAACATCATGAAGAAATTCGTCAATCAAAAAATTAAAACATGTCAAAACTGTTGCAATAAAATCATCATTGTTGCAACAAGCAGAAAGTGATGTCATAAATCAAATATCATACCAAAACAATGAGCTTCATAAATTGGAAATGAACTCATGAGACCTGTCTTTATCAACAATCTAATCTGTCATCAATGGAATTAATCAATCAATTAATCAAATGTCTTATAGAGTGAGGGATACACTTGAAACTAGATAGATTTGTCTCATACAAGTCATCCATTTTGATCGGTTCTATTAAGGTATCAAATACTAGGCAAGTGCCATAACTCGGAGATTACATCTGATTGAGTAGCTATCCTCCTTTATAGAAACTCATTTAATTTATCAACCCAGGGATGTATTACTTGAAATGGGTTAGCAAAGTATATGCACTAAGGATTCTTACTCAGACCACGGTATGGCTGCAGGAAACAAATTGCTTTTGAAAGGAAACTATTCTATAGCTGCAGGAAGTAAATTTCTTTGAAAGGAAACTATTCTAAATTTGTAAAGAATGCTGGAAAGGAAATGCAGAAGTGAAAGTGCTCGAAGGAACACTACAACTTGAAAAATTTGGAAAACATAATCATAATGCTTCAACAGTTTTGCCTCTTTGGTTGCAGGAAGTGTTGGACTATCCTACAACTTTTGGCTACAGGGACTGTGTTAAGACCAGAATTATAAAACCAAGAAGTAGGAAATTTAAACTATATGCAAATGATCCTATCTAGCTAACATGGATTCCTCACCAAGTGGGCCCCCTTGAGTGAGTATCCAAACTCAATTATACTAAACTATAGATTTAAAACTTCATTTTCTATTGATCAGAAATGTATTACAAATTCAACTATAAAGTAACATAATGTAAACTATAACTGATAAGGCTCTTCTTCTCACATAGGAGTGGGACTTTATTTAAAGAAGAAAAACATCTAGCTACTATCTAGTCACGCCATAAAGATAGGCGGAGCTTTTATTACAACCATATTAAACATGAAAGGAAACTATAAAACTGGAGATTGAATAGATCCATGAAAGAGGAAAGAAATGCTTTTGACAACAAATTCAACTTCCCACTCTTCCCTATATTTCCTCAAATAATTTATTATGATTCCTAGGTCTATTCTTGTCCGCTTCCACCTTGATCATCTTGAATCCATCTATGTTGCGCCTGAGGTTTCTCCGTGTGTAGCTACTGTAAGACCGGGTCGAGCATCCAGAACATGGATGCCTTTTCCCTGGTCAAGGTAAAGGTTTCTAATTTGGTGCGTTGCACTACATATGTTAGATACATTTATGATAATAGACATCAAGATACACATACATCATTCATGTTTAGAAAACAAATTCATTCCAAAAGATATAACTATAATTCCAAAATAAGTAATCTAGCATCTTTATCCAAGCATAGCGTATTTCAGTGTTTCTAACCATGAAATAGGTTGTGTGGCAGCATGCCACACAATAGAAAATATAAGTACAAGTATCTAGAAAAGTATGATGAAAACAAGGAAAAGATCCTAGTAAAAGTTGTCTTAGGGATTCTAAATTATGGCATCAATATGCCCTATCATTTCTGCCCCCTACGAAGATTAATGTCTGTCCTCATGCACTGAAACACTCCTGGTCTTTGCAAGAACTTGAACATCCCCTTCTTGCATCTCACCAGTCATGGAGGTGCCTACATGCCATTAATAACCATTGGTGTGTTCCATTTTAATTCATTTACTCATTTCCAGTTGTTCATCTACTTCATTATCAATATAGCTATATAGTTGCCACAGGAGAAGAGGGGGTTGGAAGGAAAGTGCAAGCCACTTCTCAGGCCAAGGTTGCCTGGCCAGGTGTATGTACCATTGAACTCTTTGTACTGCAGCTCTTAGGTTGATAAGGTTGTGAGGTTTAGCCTTCTTTGATGCCAATGGTAATCTTTCCCATCTCTGTCTCAATCCCTTTGTTGCCCTGTTTCCATCTAATAAGGAGAGCAGCTCAAATGATGCAAATACCTCTTCCCTGTTATTCAGTATCCTCTTTCGGTGGGTATATTCTTTCATTCCATATCCTATCTCCATCCAATTACAATACAACCTACGGTGACTACCACTTTCTGGTCATAAAGGAAGTGTGATAGTTTGTTCAACTCCCATGTATTTTCTTAATGTTTCCCCATAGTTTATCTTATTACTGGACCAAGAGAGTAAAGTGGATAGGTGGATATCTCCAACAAATAGAAAAGGATTCCAATCAGTATCAGAGGGAACGGCATAATTATGCAAGTAGATTTCACATAACAAATTTTGAATATAATCTGGTGACTGGTCATATGCAGCCGCAAACTCTTGTGGCGAGTCTATGCTTGTGTGTAGATCTTGAAAGATCCTCATCAATTTATACATGATAAATTGTTCTTTCAAACACAAAGTGTAGACCCTAGGAGGTGTTCTGAATTCTATCAATTGTGGAATTAAATTTGTAACCCAATCTAACTTGCTCTGTAGAAATTCTACCTCTTGTTGTTATCTGGCTAATTCCCTTTTTAGCCTATCCTTTTCCAGCTCCCACATTGACTTTTCATATTACATTTGATTAAAATAGTCAATGGAAAGGGAGTGAAGTGTTACCTAACTCTTTTTAATTAGAGTGGCTGAAGTGACCTGCTCTATTGTTGTGACTGTGTCTAACCCATCAATGGGTAATTCATCCGGGGTTGGAACTAGGGAATCTTTCCCTTGATCAACCTCTTGCTAAGAAGAAGGCATATCTGCAGTTTTGGTGTGTTTTTTCTCCATGCATTTTGTTTCCATATTCATAGTTTTTGTGTCCCTTTCCTCAGGTGCAAGATCTATTTCCATGATGCCCAGACATTTTGTACATGATCTTCCTACTTGTGGTTGTTCTTTTAAAGATTCCTCAATTGGATCTTTAGGAGATGACCTTGTCATCGCAGGTGAGTTTGTTTTATTTTCCTATGTTGTTCTCAAACAAACACTTCGTCATGGAGGAGTCTCCATAGACACAGTAGAGCACTTTTGTGATGTCCGTTGTTTCTTTAGACGTATGGTTGCAGGAGAAATAGGGTTTTCTAATAAAATAGGATTTTCTTCCCCACCATTTGCAGCTATCTTTTCCTTGCCCTTCTCTTTCCTCTAGGCACTTTTTTGGGCTTGTGGGGTCTATAAATCTGAATAACCCTCGATTCTATGGTCCCTGAGCTAGGGTTTGGATTATCGGGAGTGTTTTGTTTCATTTCAACCCTCAAAGAAGGGGGAATTTTATGCACAATCTCTGGAATAATGGTTTCACCCTCATCAAGTGTATCCTGCTCAAGGGCATTTTCTTTTGTTTCTTGTAATCTAGGTTTTGGCCCTTCTCCTTGTAACTGTACATAGCGTGTGGTGATAAACTAGTCCCATGTCATAGGATAATTATCCTATAAATATCTCTCTACTAGGAGTTTTACCAACTTGTGGTGAGTAGCTGAATTCAATTTCCCCTTCCTAACTTCTTCTTAAATCAATTTGAACAAAGAAAACAAGAAATTTGGTGCATTGACAAGGTGTCCATGTCGTAGATGACTCAACAGTTTTAAATGCACAGCATGCAAGTATGAAAATCGCCCTTCACAATTAATTCACCTTATCACATTGACAGCCAGTTGACAGTAATCTTATGGAAGAGATGTTTTCTTCATCCCCTGCTTACTAGTCTCCAATGTAGGGTATGTGGGCAAGGAAAACTCAGCCCTGGCTGCTCGTACATCATGTTCATGCAGAAAAAATTCAGTCATAGCAAGAAGCCCTAAAACCTCTACAATTTGTGCTTCTGAAGCTTCCACCCTTAATCCCTTTACATATGCAACTCCATTGTTGTAAGTGTGCAAGAATTCCACTGTTCAGCTTTGTTGTAACCACAAAGCCTGACAAAATATGTAAGCTAGTGTGAGGCCTCACCCCAAACCCCATCGTAGTTTTCTAGTTTTTTTCCTTATGATAGATTTAGCATATGATACTTTACATTTTGATGCACTGTAGACCTTTTGGATTTTATGCTTTATGTCATGGATTGATCATTTTGGATGTTGGATACATGATACTTTATGATGCACCTTATGGACTATATTATGTTTCTATTATGGACATTTACTTGGAGACAACTGAGTTGGAAAAAAATTATGGTTATGTTATGGGTTATTGATGATAGGAGAATTATTAGAAATGGATATTAAATTTAGATATCATGCAATGTAAACCTTACCTTATGTATATGCTTTAATGAAATTACTATTTATTGTGATCTTAAGTAATAAAA
>MU225240.1:5635502-5653884 GCA_018584345.1 Thuja plicata
GCTCGGTTATAAATTTTGGGTTTGGCCTTCTCCCTTGGGTATTTGGTCCACTTCACCCCATATAGGGTTATTGAGAGACCCATTGTGCAAAGCCTTGGTGGGGAGTTTTGTGAGTGTTACTTGTTTTACTTTTTGTTGCATGTTTGTATCCCTCCTTTATTTGGTTCCCCAATCTCGGGGTGGCCTCTTAAGAGGCCTAGGTTGGGTGGTGAGCAACCCATGGTCCCATGTGTTTTTCCCTTATTTTGTGTTTGCAGATTTGTGGAGCTTGGAGCCACATTGAAGCTTAGTGTTGAGCTGGGAAGAAAGAGACTTGTTACTTATGTACATGTACAAAAAAAAAACAAGCCATGAGCCATTGCTAAAATAATGTATTTTGTTTGAGAATAAATGTAATGAGTCATGTGGCTGAAAATATGTATTTCTTGAGAAATTTTGTAAGGATCTATTAGTTATGACATTTCCAGATTCTAGCATTAAGCCCATGAGTAAATAAAATTTTCATTCAATGTTTAGAACAATGTAGTATAAATCTTGTTATTTGAAATTCCTAAATGCTGCAAATTAAATTTGTGCAAAGGCTGAATACTAGATGAAGAGAAAACTATCTTGGGTCTAGACCTAGTTAGATTAGTATGTTACAAAAGATTAAATAAAAAGGAGAATAAATATACTTGCATATAAGCATATTTATAAATTGAGAATCTCTCTCTTAGATTTAAAAGTATATGTCCATCTCTAAATGCTTCTCAAATTTTCTTTCTAGTATGCAAGTTAATATCTGCACTAAGATGGAAATAGTAGTTAAATAAATTCAATATATATATAAATGTTTCTTTATGTAAATTGTATTTTATTTCTTTTTACTGTAAACCAGCGAATATAATAAGATAAAGATATATACATATGAATATATATATATAATAAATAAACAAAAATAATAATATTAATAAGTTATCACGTATTTTATAATAATAAGAATTTTAGGGGAGGCTTGGTGTAGCCCAAGCCCCCCACCGCGCAGTTAAGTAAGGGAGGGAGGGAGGCCATGGCACTCCCCCCCCGGGTGGTGGTGCAGCCACCATGGCCGCCACCATAGGAAGCGGCAGAGCCGCTGACTGTGGTGGATGCCATGGGGGCGGCACCACCATGGGGCGGGGAGGCCATGTCCCCACTCCCCAAACCTTGCGCAGCATAAAAAACCAGCACCGCCCACTTAACCAAGGGAAAAACACCCCTTCGCCGCCGCACTCCAATGCAAGGAAATAACGCAGTCGGCCGCCATTAAACCTGTGTTTTGTTGTAGTTAATATTAGCGCATGTGTATATATATATATGTATATATATATATAAATATATTTATTTATTCATTTATTTATTTATATTTATATATATTTATATTTATATATACTAACAAGTGTGAGTATATACATATACACAAATGTATATGTTCATGCAGTCCTCCCTCATGTTCCCCATTCAGACCTGCACCAAGAAAACAAAGAGAAATGAGATAGCTTAGGGTTTGAGAGAGAGAGAAAGTTGTATCCCAAAAGAATATAAAAAAAAATAACATCTTAGTCTTCATTCCTTTGCCCTAACCCTAATTTTGAATTAGGGTTAGGGATTTCAAAAGGATGTTGACTATTCTTGGGGTGGGAAATGTTTTGTTGAATGGGGTATTTCTTTCTTTTAAAATTAATTTTTTTAGGAAACATCTTCCAACCCTTTTATCTTTATGTTAGGAATTCCTCCCCTTTAAAACAACTTTATTAGATAAGATTAGCCATTAGGTGGTTATGAGATAAGATTGGGATAATAATGTCCTAAGGTTTAAATTTGGAATTTAAATTAAAATATGACTTCAGTGTCAAATTATTTAGCAGTTAAAAAGGGAATGAAAGAAAATTCGTGAGAACTGTTCTGATTTATATTACGATCCTTTAAGATAAATACATTATGTCACTTGACGTTAAAAGTGCCCTTGGTATGACTAGCGTATTATTAAGGTGTCCCTTTTAATTAAATCAAGATTAGTATGGCTATACTCTAATATAGAGCGGGATTAGTTATAAATTTAACCATGGTAGTATATCGATTTAGTAACGTAAACATTACAAAATTTAAATATGCAGAAATTACTTTTAAACATATTCTAATGCAGTAAAATTAATTTCACTAGTCAATTGTTTTTTATTAAGGTAAAAACAGGTTTTGAAAGGTACCTGAAACCTTTTACAATAGGAAATTAAAGATAGTCAATGAGAACCCTTACAAACATGATATGCCTGCTATGAACAAAAGAGCAGGACCCAAACAAACAACCCAAAACCCGAGGAAGCAAAAAACCAGACAAAAAAGCACAATTACCAGCAAAACTTCTAGTAAAAAACCAGCAGACCTTCCAACGCAGTGCCCAGCTTAATGCATTTTTTCATAGGCTTCCTCAGCCTCTTTCTACATGTTTTCCATCAATTCAATAGACTCCTTCAGCTTTAGCATCTCGTTAGGGATCTCTAGAACTTTTCTTTTGACGCCTCTACGATTTTTAGTGCTCGAGCCCCCGCTCTCAATATCACCTTCCACCGTGAAAGTAGTTCTTTCTAGTAGACTCATTTCGAGGTAGGTGTATAAAGCTTTGAGATTCTGGATAGAAACTTTCAGCCCTTCATTACTATGTTTCAGAATGATATTTATCATGTGCCCATTGTGACTAATCTAGGCTTTCATCTCATTGAACTTATCTTCCATAATTTCTTTAACCTTAACAGTAAGGTCATCATCTTTATTTTTGTTATTTACCTTAATCTTAACCTCCTCCATTTCTGCCATTCTGGAATTGAGAGGCTCCATAGCTTCTTGCATGTTCTTGAGGTCTAGTTTCATCATATTCATTTCCTCCCCAATCCACTTCTCCATGTTAGCCCCATAGTCTTCTGTGCATTTTGGGATTCTCTCGTCGACCTCAAAACTCACCATTTTGTAGTCCGAGTCAATTTTTTGTTTTTTCTTCTTCTTACCATCTTTCCTCAGACTTCTATTCTCCTCCATTTCTATTTCTTTATTCTCCTCCTCCTCTTTTTCTTTTTCATCCTTTTCTTCTTTGTTCTCCATGTTTTCTTCTTCCTCATTCTTCTTGAGGTTGTTCGCTTCCTTCTCCCTGTTTTCATCTTCCTCATTCAGATTGATGTCTTCCACTGCTATGTTATCATCCTCATTATTGAAGTCCTCATCATCTTTGTCCTGGTTCATCTTGGGATTTCCTGAATCAACCTCATTTATCTCTAGCTCTTCCTTTTTTTCCTCATCCTGGGTTTTATCCTCATCAATGCTCTGGGTGTTAGGGCTGACCTCCATCTCTTCCCTAATGATCTCCATTTTCTTGATCTTTTTGTTAACCCTCTTCTTAGTTTTCACTTTCTTTATATCCCGATTCAACTTCCTAAAATTCCCTTTGACCCTTTGAGGGATAAGGTCCGAGACTTGATTTTTAACATAATAAAAAATAAGCAGAATAAAACCTTCATGCAGAATCGGGTTTGAAGATTTTTTCTTGTGTTGAATAATACTATTATTCAGAGAGCTGAGCAAATAATAGGGGAAAGAGACAAGCTTCTGGTGCCTAAAATGATTTTCTAGGACAAAATGGAGATTATAGATTTTAGAATACCTACCATCCAGTGTAAAGTATTTGATCATCACTGTAAGGATGTTAGCCCAGTGGATTTTAATATTTTTTATGTCTACATAATCTCCCCTACTTTTGGTCAGAAGGGCTTGCTCTTCTTCATTCTTCGAGAAGATTTTGAAGCCTTGAGTGCCCATCCTCTTATCGTCCCTATAAAACTTCATTCCTTCCATAGGAATGCCTATTATTTCAGAGATGAGGTTCAAGGTAAGAGGGATAGATTTACCCCACAGATTCACCCTCCCATTCTTCCATCCATTTGTAAATTTCTTTGCAATTTCCTTATCTGCACCATGCAGGCATTCCATGAAGTTTGTAACTCCTCCTTTTCTGAGTCTTTTCCAAACCTTATTCTTTTTCTTCCATTTTGAGCAGTCCATCGGCTCCTCCCTCTTCGAACCACCCCCCATTATTGCAGAATTTTGAACTGACAGGCTACAATTTAGCAGAGAGTGGAGCTTAAGCTTTCTCTAGTTTTGCTTTCTATTTGTGACCCACAATCCGTGTGAGTAGGCAATTTCATTCGAACCCACAAGCCTCGACTGACAAAAAATGACATAATTAAACTTAGCTGTCATAATCATTATTAATACTTATTTGCGGTAAGCCTTCACTTTGATTTACTTTGCCATACTTGATGAGATGCAAAATCTCAAAACTTAAATCCACCTCCCCATTCCATGGTGTCATTATTTCACAATTAACACCCACATTCTGTCTGCAACCCTATTTCCTTCCTTGTACACGTGGGAGACAAAACTTTCTTCAAAAAGAAGTAAAGTTGATTTGATTTTGTCTATTATGTGAGCTATAGTCCAGGACGCTTTTACTTTGCCTTTGATAAAGTTAATGATGCTTAATGAGTCTCCCTCCAACCAGAATTTCAAAATTCCTTTTTCTTTAGCCTGACTAACAATCATAAGAGCCGCCATTGCTTCGGCTACATGGTTCATTTGATTTCCAAAAGGAGTTGCAACTGCTCCTAGACAATTCCTAGCACTATCTCTTAAGCATCCACCACCTCCTGCTTTTCCTGAATTCCCCTTAGCAGCTCCATCGAAGTTTCCTTTTGCCCAACCATAACGTGGAGTAGACCATCTTGTATTTTCCCTCTTGTCTAAAGTCTTAGTCTCTTGTTTTCTAGGGTTCCCCCATTCGGAACTTGATATTTCCTGAAGATTCAAAATGTTATTACTTTGAGGAAAAGACACATTAAAGTTTTCCAGCATACCTCTTATTATATGACTTGCCACAACTGTATGGGAGGATTTTTTCTCTTTGAAGACCCTATTGTTCCTCTCCTTCCATAGCCTCCATGAGAAGTGAGGTAGAAAGAGCTTCCACATCTCCTTATAGTCTTTACCCTTTCTAGGACACAACCATTGAGTAATCAGCTCTTGATCACTATAAGTTTTGACCCAATCCACATTAAAATACATAAACACTAAGTCCCAGACTTGATTAGAGAAGGGACAGTGTATCAATAGATGGTTACAAGTTTCAGCTTTAGAGAGGCAAAGGTAACATCTGTTTGGCATGATGAAACCTATTTTATGGAGATTTTCGACCGTAAGGATTTTATCCTATGTCAGGAGCCAAAAAAACATGTTAATTTTAGGGATAAGGTTGGAATTCCAAACCTGAGCACTGAGAGGCTGGGAGCTACTAGAGAGAAGAAGGGCCGAAGCCAAAGCAATAGAGAATTTTCCATTAGGTTTCAGGCTCCAGATCAAATAATCCAAAGCATTAGTAGGAAACCAAGAATTGAGTTGGGCATTGATTTGAGAAGGTATTCCCTCAAAGGAACCAAGGTCCACCCATTTTTTGTTAATCCAGTAGTCTGCCACCTTTTCTCCCACAATATCTTGGTAGTCAAGAATAGCTAAGCTCCACTCTTCATTCTCTTCAAGGGCTTTATTTTCCAGCCATTTGTCCTACCAGAAATTTATCTTCCTGCCATTTCCCAGTTTCCATCTCACTCCCTTTTTTATTATCTCTTTTCCTCTACAGATGTTATTCCATATAAAGGAGCCATTGACTTCTTGGGAGTTATTAAGCATGTCCTCAAGAGAATGGATATGGTATTTCCTTTTCAGAATAGAATTCCATTCCTTTTCTTCCTCAAAGATTCTCCAACACTATTTTTCCATTAGAGCCTTATTAGTATTCTTTATGCTTTTGATCCCCAATCCTCCCCATTTCTTAGGTTTACAAACCACATCCCAAGCAACAGGACTAAATTTCTTTTTTTCCTCAACTCCCGACCATAAGAAATGCCTTTGGATTTTTCAATCAGTTCAACAAACTTATTAGGGATCTTAAAGAGGCTTAGAGCATAGACTGGGAGATTTTGTAGAGTAGACTTAAGAAGTTGGACTTTCCCAGCAAGGCTAAGGGTAGCTCCTTTCCAGCCTGCAAGCTTATTGTGAAATCTATCAATGATCTTATTCCAAAAAATATCATTAGGTTTAAGGCAGACAGGGAGGTCTAGGTAAGGAGTCGGGAGAATCCTAATCTTACAGCCTAATATTGAGGAAATCTTCCTTTGTCTATCTTCAGGAGTGTTACAGAAAAAGAAAGAGCTTTTTTCATAGTTTATTAGTTGACCAGAAGCTCCAGTATAAGTGTTCAGCACCATCTTCATATTTCTAGCTTCTTTAACTGAAGCTTCTCCCATCATTATTGTATCATCAACAAATTTCTCATGCGAGCATCTCAGCTGGGTAGAAGAGGGTTGAAGCCCAGAGATCATACCTTTGTTCACAAGGCTTTGGATAAATCTTCCCAGACTCTCCGCCATGATAGAAAACAAAATAGGAGAAATGGGGTCTCCTTGTCTCAAGCCTCTAGTAGGGTAGAATAAATGAGAGGAGCCCCCATTAACCAAAACTAAGGAGGAGACCATAGTTACTAGCTGCATTATGAGTTTGATCACTCCCTCATCAAAACCAAAGGAACTCAAGTACCAGGGGAGGAATTCCCAATCCACTCTATCATAAGCTTTGGAAAAATCCAATTTCATCATAAAACCTTGATTTTTGGATGCTGAGAGAGAATGGATATTCTCATGAACAACCATAATCGAGTCCAAAATCTGCCTCCCTGGCACAAAGCCATTTTGCTGAGGAGAGATCAAATTAGGAAGGATGCTCAACAATCTAGAAGTAAGGACTTTAGATATGATTTTATAAAAAGAGTTGCACAGACTTATTGTTCTAAAGCCGTCCACAGTATCAGCTCCCAGTTTTTTCAGAATAAGAGCTATGAAAGTAGCATTGAGAAATTTGAGGATAGTTTTAGACCCAAAGAACTCCTTAACAGTAGAGCACACATTTTTACCAGTAATTTCCCAGAAGTGCTGGAAGAAGAACATCTAAAAGCCATCCAGCCCTGGGGTTTTTTCTCCTTCAAATGATAGCATGGCCTTCCTAATTTCAGCTTCCTTAGGTATAGCTTTAAGAAAAGAGTTACTCTAATTGTCCAAGATACTAGGGATAGAGTCAAGAAGTTTTCTTTGATCCTCATGACTAAGATTTTGGTCCTTAGTTAGGAGGCCCGCGAAGTACTCCATCATCTCCTTTCTAATTTCCTCTTCCTTGGTGATGATTCCTCTAGGAGCTGATAAAGAATGAATCTTGTTTGAGGCTTTGTGTTTGAGGGCCATTAGGTGAAAGAATCTAGTGTTCTTATCTACAGCTTTGAGCCATAATGATCTAGATCTTTGTCTCCAGAATGTTTCCTCTTTGGTAATTATATTATGGTAATCCAAAAGAACCTGCTGCTCTTTAGATCTCAAATTCTCTGATAGTCCCTTAGATTGAATTTCCTCTTGAATTTCCTTTAATTCCATTTTAATTTTATCTTTAGTTTTGAAGATGTCCCCGAACACATTCTTGTTCCAACTTTTGATATTTTTCTTAACATTAGCCAGTTTCTTAGCAATAATAAACATTGTTGTACCTTCCACTTCAATGTTCCACCATTCTCTAATCTTCTTCTCCAGGTCAAGATGATCAAGCCAAATTTTTTCAAATCTAAAAGGAGCATTTCTTTTACCATCAAAAGGAGAAAAGGTAAAAGAGATAGGGAAGTGATCCAAAACTATTCTTGAGATGGAAGAGAGGGAGTAGGAAAACTGAGTGTACCACTTTGGGTTGATCAGTACTCTATCGAGCTTTACTTGAATAAGGTCCGCTCCCACTCTATGCTTAGACCAAGTGAAGTTTATGCCTTCTAGATCGACGTCCATCAAGCCTTCTTTTAAAATAAAGTCCATCAGATCCATCCTACTATCCACCTGAGATAAATTACCTCCAAACTTCTCTTCCTGCTTCAAAGAAGTATTAAAATCTCTCATGATCTGGATATTTGAGTTGATGTAGGTCTACTTTACACTCTGAAGTTTCTTCCAGAGTTTGAGTCTTCCAGCTTTCATAATTGGAGCGTAGACATTAACAATGATCCACTCAAACTTGTCTTTAGTACTTTGAACTTTCACAGCTAGGAAGTTTTTGTCTTCTTTGATCAAATTACAGACTAAAGAAGCTTGGTTCCAAAAGATAGCCAAGCCCCCTGAAGCCCCATCCGAGATACTACCCAAACAAGCTCCATTTTTCATCAATTTTGTTTTTTCAATTTTTTCTTTTGACATTTTAGTTTCTTGAATCAAAAGCATATCTAACTTAGAATCTCTAACTAAGTTTCTAACTACGTCTTGTTTGTGAGGACCATTTATTCCTCTAACATTCCAAGAGACAATCTTCATTGTAAAATTGGTAAGCACACCTGTTGGATGGTGACCATTCTTCCATCCGCAATATTCTATTTTTCTTCTTCTTCTCTTTGTGATTTTTTAGATTTTCTTCCTCTCTCATTCTTTGGAGATCCTATGTCTGCTTTCTGCTGGCCTCTTGTTAGAACACCAGGTTTTTGGCTACCTCCTTTCTTTGCCAGCTTTATTGTTGAGTTCCCCATTAAGGTGCACTCAATTTTCTTACCAGATAATTTTCCTTGTATGTTTATTGTTGGAGTTGTAGATCCTTTCTTTCCTGAGCTTTTTTTATTTTTTTCCATTGTTTTCCAGGAGTTGTCCTTGCCCTCCTCCTCACCAATATTCAACCTACCCAAAGGTGAAGTCAAAGTTTTAGGAGTAGGAACTATTGTCAGAGTTCTGATTTCTATTTTGATGTCCTGAATGTTGTCAGCCCCAACTATCTCATTTTCCCTACAGCCCTCCTTGTTGAGAGTCTTCCGATCTTCCGTTCTAGGGATGTTATCCTTCTCTTTAGCTTTAGTTTGTTCTCCTCTTTTTTCCTATTTTGAGTTCTGACTCTTTGATTCTTTAGTCTTTTATTGATTGCTTTCTACTACAGGGATGGGCTTTGTCTCCTTTTGAGGCTCTTCTTTTTGGGCACTCTGTGAGAGGTCCATCTCCTTTTCTTCACTTTCCCTCTTCTCCTGTTCTTCATTAAATGGAAGTAGAGACTTTGCTTCCTCATTTTTATTTTTCCATTCCATCCTAGTCCCTTTCGGTTGATCTTGCTTCTTCTTTTTCTCCTTGTTTAGTTTCAGAGGGCAATGTTTCGCCCAATGACCCAATTTTTTGCATGTAAAACATGCGAAGGGCATTGACACGTATTCAACTTCTTGGGTCCACGTTCCCAACTTAGATTTTAGAGTTAAAACTTGAGGGAGTTCTAAATTTTGTTGAATATTCACATAGATCCTAGCATAAACCTGTCTTGATCTTGAGTCCATCATAGGGTCTATAGATAGGAGCTCACCAAAAACACTATCAAACACCATAAAGATATCCTCATGCTAGTATTCCAAGGGCAACCCTGGAAGGTAGATCCATACCTATGCTGCCTTGAAAAAGCTATCATTGTAATCTAGGCTTGTCGTCCATTTTTCAAGGGACAGAGAATGCTTCCCCATCATCCAGGGTCCCCCACACAGAGCTTTGGATAGATCTTCTCCATTCAAAAACTTGAATGAAAAGAAACCTTTGGGCATAGCCGCTACATCCACTTGACCTTTCAATTTCCATTTCTTTTCCACAAAGGACCTAACAATGTTTATATTTGGTCTAAGACCCAGAAATTTTCCTACCAGAGAGGACGCCATTAGTGAGACCGTATGGTCCATTATCTCATCAGGGATGTCTATCCCAAAGACTCCTTTGTTAGGATCATTTAGGGTATTAAATTTTGGGAAAAGAGATTTCCCTACAGGTTTGATACCAAAAAGACCCGCCCATTTCCCAGGAATCAAGGGTTGTCCAGGTGCCTTACCTTCCACTAACTCAGACTTGTGCTTCAATTCTTTTGTCATCTTTTCCTCTGATCCCAGAGCTGATTTGACATTATTTGTGGAGCCCAAGCTTGGCCCACCCTCCTTATTCTCTGTGCACAGTAGTCCTTGCTCTGTAAGCTCTGCTTCCCCTGACAAGATTCCCCCTGCTGGCACAGGACCTTCCGCAGATCCACCATCTCCCAGCTTTCCTCCATCTTCCAGATTCAAAAAACTCATTCCCTCTCTTTTCTCCTCTCCCCCACCCACTCTCTCCCGCTCGCTCATGTTCAAATGTTAAATGTTGCCATAAGAATCCATCTCGTTAATGTTATTTTTATGTGGCCAATATATGTGGCTAGTATAATGGTCATTATAAAAATAATATTATGAACTCAACTATAATGTTTTCCTTAGGGAGATTATAAATAGAATTCATGTAAGTATTTGACCTGCTAAAAGTTTAACTTAAACCTTCAAGTAAATTCTAGGAAGTTTCCCTTCCACACCATCAAACTCTATTAAGAAAAAAAAAATGAAATGAACATGTTATGGAAACCTTATCTGCATATGTCTTAATGTAACTAGATATCTGGCTATAGGGGCAACCTTAGTAAATTATGAGCTTTGACCTGTAATGATCCTTGAACAACTTTAACCTTAGTAGTTTTTTTTGATAATTGGGTTGAGGGAGGCTGACCAGCAGTCATGATTCCCCTTCACCCTACTTGCGGATTCTAGCTATATTTAACCTAAAACTCCATTCGAATATACTTGGCTTTAGAATAGTAAGTTTGGTTATTAGTTTAAGTGTATGCTTTGCGACGTTAACTAAACCCTTTTAAAAAAATTGTTGCATTTTTGGGCGTAAAATTATGGGCATGACACTTGGTATCAGAGCCACATTTCAACACTGGAACCTTAAAACCCCTATGTTTCACAAAACCTTTAAACACCTTGTTTCAACATTTTTGAACAAATCAAACCTAGTAGGATCTATCGCAACAACTTTTGACACATTCCTTTCATATTAAAACATTACTTTCAACTTATACCCCTTTTATATTTGTGTAGGATGCCTCTAGTAACGTGGCAAGCTCACGCTCGTGGATGAGGTTGTAAACGTGCCCCTGCGGCACGAGTTTAGATAGAACAATATGTAGGGGTTACTGGAGAGGAGCAGAGACCTCCTCCTGAACAAACCCCCAATCCCAACTAGGATGTACTTAATGCCCTTCAAAATCTAGTTGGGATCATTTTGGACAGGATACCACAGGATAATCAGCAGGCAGGACCTAGGGGTGTAGCGCGTGAGTGCAGTAGGAGTCCCCCACCTAGGATTGTGGAGGACTAAGCTGACCATGAGGGTGAGTCAGTACACATGCCACCTCTAGAGACAATTGAACCAGCTTATCAGAGGGTACCCCATGACATAGGGGACCACATTAGGGAACTAATATGCCTTAACCCACCACCTTTTTTAGGAGCCACAGGTGGGAGTGAGGCTGAGGATTTTCTTTTGAGCCTCAAGAGGTGTTTTGGATTGTGCCCATATGGGAGCAATATGAGGGCATGCTTTTCTATCCACTTGTTGAGAGGATCAGTAGTTATTTGGTGGAGGAGAGAGGAGTTAAAGGGTAATCTGGCTATTGATACCCTCACTTGGAGCACCATTTTAGAGAGATTCAGAGACTGTTACCTATCTAAGCACTATAGGCAGCAACGGATAGATGAGTTTCATGATCTTCAGTAGAGAGGACTCACTGTCACATAGTATGAGTGTAAGTTCCTGGAACTTCTACCCTATGTAGACTATATGAGAGATGAGAAGATCAAGGTTAACCATTTTGTAAGGGGGTTGAATGCATCCATATCTAGTTCAGTATGCATGGCAGCACCAGGAAACCTCCTAGAGGCCGTAGAAAAGGCCTTGATTGCAAAGGAGATTTAGGGTAGGGGATAGGATGCACGAGATTGGTCTCAAAACTGAAATACCATACCACAGAATTTAGGGTATCAGAAAACACATTGGAAGGGCAATTACAATAATCATAATAATAACAGGCATTCATCGGGGTCCTACAAACCCCCTCCATCTCAGCAGTAGTCACATCAGGGACAAAGACAGAGGGATTCTGAGAGGCAATAGGGCTCCAAGCCCAAACAGTGGCAGTCACAGGCTCCTAGTAGGGACCAGAGGTTACAGGCATCATCTACACCCCCAGCTAGAACTTAGCAGTCCTCCAAGGGTGTTTATAGTGGTTCTAGTAGGACAGGGGGCTCACAGTTCTCTAGACCCCAAGGTACCCAGTTTTAGACTCAAGGACCATGCTACTCTTGTGGTGCCATGGGGCACTTGGCTAGGGATTTCCCTCAAGGGGGTGGTTAGCACACTACAGCATCAGAGCCAACTGTTGGTGATATGGGTAGATCCCATAGAGCTTTTACAGCGGTTGACAACTACCAGGAAAAATATTAGGCTATTGTGATTGAGGCTTTAGGTATGATTGGAGGTAATAGAGTTACTATTCTATTTGATTTAGGTGATACAGATTCTTTTGTTTCTCCATTGGTCATGGAGCGTTGCGGGCTAGTGGCAGCTAGACAAGAAGTTAGTTGGGAGGTAGAGTTAGCCTCAGGTTCTAGAGTACCTGTCACTTCCTTAGTTAAGGATTTCCAAATATAGATTGGTACCATGACTACCATAGAAGATCTATGTATCACACCTCTTGGATCCTATAGGATAGTACTTGGCATGGACTAGCTTTATGCCCACAGAGCCAAGCTAGATTGTTGGCAAAAGAAGGTAGAATGTTTAGATGATGATGGCAATGCTACAGTTATTCTAGGGGTTTAGAGGGCAGTATCCATTCATATGATTTCCTCTATGTAGCTTAAGCAGTGCATGTGAAAAGGGTGCCAGTTATTTTCCATCACTATCAGTGATAGGGAAGAAGAAGCAGAAAAGGAAACTTCTCTTGATGATCATCCTATGTTACAGGAATTCGCAGATGTGTTTCATTCAAAATTACCTGGTATGCCTCCCCATAGAGCAGTTGATTTCCATATAGACCCCATGTCAGGTGTTGCACCAGTATCTAGAGCACCATATAGGATGTCTCCTAATGAGCTTAATGAGCTCAAGATTTGGCTAGAGGAGCTCCTTGAGAAGGGGCACATACGACCTAGTGTCTCTCCTTGGGGTGCACTAGTTATATTTGTCAAAAAGAAGGATGGATTGCTTAGATTGTGTATGGACTATAGGCAGTTGAACAAGTTAACCATTAATAATCGATACCCATTGCCTAGGATTGATGAATTGTTCGATCAGTTACAGGGTGCCTGTGTGTTCTCCAAGATAGATCTTAAATCAAGGTACCATCAGTTGAGAATCGTGGAAAGTGATATCCACAAGATAGCTTTTTGGACTAGATACAGGCATTATGAGTTCACTATTGTACCTTTTGGTCTTACAAATGCCCCTGTTGTATTCATGAGCCTCATGAATGGGGTATTCTGCACTTTCCTTGATAGATTTGTGGTTGTGTTTCTTGATGACATATTGATATATTCTCGTAATGAGAAGGAACATGAGGAGCACTTGAGGCAAGTATTATAGTGTTTGAGGGATAACCAGTTGTATGGAAGTTTGTCTAAATGTGCCTTCTTCAGAACAGAGGTCTGATATTTAGGCCATGTTATTTCAGGTGATGGGATCTCAGTGGACCCATCAAAGATTGTTTCCATTATGAACTAGCCAGCACTTATTACTGTGACCGAGGTTAGCAGTTTCATGGGTCTCATAGGATACTATAGGTGATTTATTAAGGGTTTCTCTAGAGTGGCTCATCCTATCACATCCCTTTAGTGAAAAGGAAATAAATTTGAATGGACAGAGAAGTGCGAGAGGGCCTTTCAGGAACTCAAGAAAGCACTTACCAGTGCACCTATTTTAGCAGTGCCAGAACCTTCAGTAGACTTTGTGGTCTACACAGATGTGTCCTTAGATGGTTTGGGGGTATTACTTATGTAGGATGGGCAAGCTATAGCATATGATTCTAGGAAAATTAAGACTCACAAGCTCAATTACCCTACTCATGACCTTGATCTTGCACCAGTGGTGCATGCATTAGTAAGATGGTGACACTTTCTCTTAGGACATCGATTTGAGCTTCATTCAGACCTTCAGAGTTTGCAGTATATATTCACTCAACTGAACCTTAACGCTAGGCAGAGGAGGTGGATGGAGTTCTTATGTGAGTATGACTTTGATGTCCATTATATCAAGGGGAAGGAGAATGTGGTCACTGATGCCTTGAGTAGGAGGCGACATGAGTTATCATCCATGATCACTAGTACAGATTTGAGAGATTGTATACTACATCATTTGCAGGAGGATGAGTTGTATGTAGAGGTTTGTCAATTGATCCACTCTTAGAGACCCCTTGTGGGGAGATTCTTAGAGTATTCCTTCGAGTCTGATGGACTATTACATCACAAAGGATGCATCTATGTACCTTCTTCTAGGGATTTTCATAATACCATTATGTTAGAGGCTCATAGAGCCCCTTATGTAGTGCATCCTGGAGTTAAGAAGATGCATGCCGATTTGACTCAGCTCTATCATTGGCTGGGAATGAGGCAGCACATTGCAGAGTTAGTATCCTGATGCCTTGAAATCTAGAAGGTTAAGGTAGAGCATGGTCATCCTGGAGGGCTCCTTCAGCCTCACGAGGTAGCTATGTCGAAGTGGGATGTTATATCCATGGATTTCATTGTGGGTCTCCCTATGTCATCTCATCGCCATGATGTTATCTAGGTGACAGTAGACAATTTGACCAAAGTTTCCCACTTCTCACCCATCCGTACCACTTTTATATCTCCAACCATGGCACAGGTTTTCTTAAGAGATATTGTCAGAATGCATGGCATTCCTCAAAAGATCATTTCTGATAGGGATTCTCTCTTCACATCATATTTTGGAGAGAATTATAGACAGCTCTGGGCACCATGCTCAATTTTAGCATAGCTCATCACCAAGAGACATATGGTCAGACAAAGAGGATAAATCAAGCACTTGAGGATATGCTTTGTGTGTACCTTATGGACCATCAGGTCAAGTGGGAGGATTATCTACATTTAGTAGAGTTTTCCTATAATAATGGGCATCACTAATCTTTGGGTATGCCACCATATCAGGCACTATACGGTAGACCTTGCAGGACACCCTTGAGTTGGGACAGGATTGAGGATAGGGTAACCATTGGGCCACAGTTAGTTATAGAGATGGAGTAGCAGGTAGCCTTGATTAGGCAGCATCTTCTAGAGGCACAAGATCGACAGAAGAAGTATGTTGATGCAAAGAGGACAGATCAATTTTACATGGTTGGAGATAGGGTCTTCTTGAGAGTGCAGACTCATAAGATTCCAATCTATTTCAGAAAGGGCTCTAAGCTTGCACCTCGATTTGTGGGACCATTTGAGATATTGGAGAGGATAGGACCAGTTGCCTACCATCTAGCCTTGCCACCTAGCCTATCACATGTCCATGATGTGTTTCATGTTTCAATTTTGAGAAAATATATTTATGATGAGTCTCATGTGATAGATTGGGATGCCTTACAGGTGGAGTCGGATGGGCAGCTATCATTGGAGCCTATTCGCATTTTGGCACGCCAGATGTAGGGCCTACGAGGCCAAGAGCTGGACCAGGTTAGGGTTCAGTGGGATTGCTATGATGAGGTTACAGCTTCATGGGAGGATGCAGCACAGATGAGAGCTCAGTATCCCCATATTTTTTATGAACTCCAGGAGGAAGTTCAAGCCTAAGGGGAGGATGTGAGGCCTCACCCCGAACCCCATCGAAGTTTTTTATTTTTTTTGCTTATGATAGATTTAGCATATGATACTTTACATTTTGATGCACTATAGACCTTTTGGATTTTACACTTTATGTCATGGATTGATCATTTTAGATGTTGGATACATGATACTTTATGATACATCTTATGGGCTATATTATGTTTCTATTATGGACATTTATTTGGAGACAATTGAGTTGGAAAAACATTATGGTTATGTTATGGGTTATTGATGATAGGAGAAATATTAGAAATGGATATTAAATTTAGATATCATGCAATGTAAACCTTACCTTATGTATATGATTTAATGAAATTACTATTTATTGTGATCTTAAGTAATAAACTTAGCATGTTGATGTTCCCTTGAGTTTTGAATATTGCTTATTTCTTTATGATGAATATTTATCTTCTCGGACTACTGATATTTGAATTGAGTGTGCAAGTATGTGACCATGGTATTTTATCCGGGGAACCAAACATAGGTATATGTGAAACTTAGTTTAAGCCAAGGTTGCGTCTAATGAGAGACAAGACCTCGTTGTATCGTGATTTAATTTGTAAACGTATATGGTTGATTGTGGGAATGTATTCCTTAAATGTATTTTCTTATTTTCTTGTGATTATGCCCAAGTGGATATGACATGGTCTAGTGATGTGTAAATGCTTGTGTGTGTCATTTGACACTTGTGATTTCTACTTAAGACCATGACATGCCAACTTGGGAATGGTTGTCCACCTACCTAGGTAAGTACACTAGTGAATCCCCATATGTATACCTTGGTTTGGGAGATGGGGGTGTGGTCATCTCATTATAATTTTCGTAAGTACTCTTATAGTGGATTTTTGGAGGGGTTTAAAAGTGTCTAGGGGTGTGTTGGGGTCATTTTTAGGTAGCCCACTTGTTATACCAATAAATAAGGGCCATTCTAACCCTAGGATGGTCTCTGGTTGACCATGTGACCCTTCCAAAAGTTGGTTTCCCAAGTTGGACGAAAATCAACTCTTGTGAGGATTGACCTTGGATAAACCACTCTTCCATTTTTATGCAAAGACATTTCTCACCTTTTTGGAGTTTCCCCTTTTGGATCCATTTTTAGAAAGTTGTAAGAGTTTAGGGAAGAGAGACCAAGTAGAGGGTTTTCCTTCTGCCCATGAGTTTCTTGTGGCCTTTTAGTGGGTACTCTCCATGTTGGAGAGTTTGAACACCCACTCTCTAACTTAGAGACATAGCTAGAGTTGGTGACAGTGGAAGGAGGAATTAGGCTAAAAGGGAACTCTTCTACAACTATCTTTCCATAAGCTTAGATCTAGGTTGGTGGACTTATTGCAACTCATTTATTGTAGTTCTATTTTGTGTTTGCAAGAGGGATGAATGTTGTGTGTGGCTTGTGAAAATATTGTAGTTATGATCTTGCAGTAAATTTTATGTTGTTGTTGTGTATTTTTTTTTGCTTATTTTCTTGTAAATATTGTTAATGGGAGTCTCAAGGCTCACTCACCCTTGGGAGGGAAGAGTAGCCTTGGGGTGAAGGAGTTTGACAACCCTTGGTGTAGAGTCTCTCTTCAAGGAGGAGAGGGAAAAATCATGGAGTATGGGCTCCATGAAGCCTCCCTTGTTGTTACTTCTTTTGGGGGTCATAAGGGCATATTTTTGATCTTGGGTTTGATATTGAGAAGGAAATTGTTTGGAAAGCCATGTGAGGGCTCGGTTATAAATTTTGGGTTTGGCCTTCTCCCTTGGGTATTTGGTCCACTTCACCCCATATAGGGTTATTGAGAGACCCATTGTGCAAAGCCTTGGTGGGGAGTTTTGTGAGTGTTACTTGTTTTTCTTTTTGTTGCATGTTTGTATCCCTCCTTTGTTTGGTTCCCCAAGCTCGGGGGTGGCCTCTTAAGAGGCCTAGGTTGGGTGGTGAGCAACCCATGGTCCCATTTGTTTTTCCCTTATTTTGTGTTTACAGATTTGTGAAGCTTGGAGCCATATTGAAGCTTAGTGTTGAGCTGGGAAGAAAGAGACTTGTTACTTATGTACATGTAAAAAAAAAAAAACAAGCCATGAGCCATTGCTAAAATAATGTATTTTGTTTGAGAATAAATATAATGAGCCATGTGGCTGAAAATATGTATTTCTTGAGACATTTTGTAAGGATCTATTAGTTATGACATTTCTAGATTCTAGCATTAAGCTCATGAGTAAATAAAATTTTCATTCAATGTTTAGAACAATGTAGTATAAATCTTGTTATTTTAAATTCCTAAATGTTGCAAATTAAATTTGTGCAAAGGATGAATACTAGATGAAGAGAAAACTATCTTGGGTCAAGACCTAGTTAGATTAGTATGTTACAAAAGATTAAATAAAAATGAGAATAAATATACTTGCATATAAGGACATTTATAAATTGAGAATCTCTCTCTCATATTTAAAAGTATATGTCCATCTCTAAATACTTCTCAAATTTTATTTCTAGTATGCAAGTTAATATCTGCACTAAGATGGAAATAGTAGTAAAATAAATTTGATATATATATATATATA
>MU225240.1:5654595-5674328 GCA_018584345.1 Thuja plicata
TATACTAACAAGTGTGTGAGTATATAAATATACATAAATGTATATGTTCATGCAGTCCTCCCTCTTGTTCCCCATTTAGACCTACACCAAGAAAACAAAAAGAAAAGAGATAGCTTAGGGTTTGGGAGAGAGAGAAAGTTGTATCCCAAAAGAATTTAAAAAAAAATAACATCTTAGTCTTCATTCCTTTGCCCTAACCAGAATTTTGAATTAGGGTTAGGGATTTCAAAAGGATGTTAACTATTCTTGGGGTGGGAAATGTTTTGTTGAATGGGGTATTTCTTTCTTTTAAAATTAATTTTTTAAGGAAACATCTTCCAACCCTTTTATCTTTATGTTAGGAATTCCTCCCCTTTAAAACAACTTTATTAGATAAGATTAGCCATTACGTGGTTATGAGATAAGATTAGGATAATCATGTCCTAAGGTTTAAATTTGGAATTTAAATTAAATTATGAATTCAGTTTCAAATTATTTAGCAGATAAAAAGGGAATGAAAGAGAATTCGTCAGAACTGTTCTAATTTATATTACGATCCTTTAAGATAAATACATTATGTCACTTGATGTTAAAAGTGCCATTGGTATGACTAGTGTATTATTAAGTTGTCCCTTTTAATTAAATCAAGATTAGTATGGCTATACTCTAATATAGAGTGAGATTAGCTATAAATTTAACCATGGTAGTATATCGATTTAGTAACGTAAACATTACGTAATTTAAATATGGAGAAATGAATTTTAAACATATCCTAATGCAGTAAAATTAATTTTACTAGTTAAATGTTATCGTAAGAATCCATCTCGTTAATGTTATTTTTATGTGGCCAATATATGTGGCCAGTATAATGGTCATTATAAAAATAATATTATGAACTCAACTATAATATTTTCCTTAGGGAGATTATAAACATAATTCATGTAAGTATTTGACCTTCTAAAAGTTTAACTTAAACCTTCAAGTAAATTATAGAAAGTTTCCCTTCCACATCATCAAACTCTATTATGAAAAAAAACAAAATGAACATGTTATGGCAATCTTATCTGCATATGTCTTAATGTAACTAGATATTTGGCTATAGGGGAAACCTCAATAAATTATGAGCTTCAACTTGTAACGATCCTTGAACAACTTTAACCTTAGTAGTTTTTTTTGACAATTGGGTTGAGGGAGGTTGACCAGCAATCATGATTCCCCTTCACCCTACTCACGGATTCTAGCTATATTTAACCTAAAAATCCATTCGAATATACTTGGCTTTAGAATAGTAAGTTTGGTTACCAGTTTAAGTGTATGCTTTGCGACGTTAACTAAACCCTTTAAAAAAAAAGTTGTGTTTTTGGGCGTAAAATTATGGGCATGACAGCCATCCCACATGGTTAAAGACTTGGACACTTATATCATCCTTCAATAAGGATGAGTGATCCCCTAGCTCATGGTGTATTGGTTGCCCACCCATTTTTGCTGAAAAAATTTGTAACCCAAAAACTAAAATCACTTGAAACTTCCTCTGCAACTGAAATTGGCTTTTTCAAAATTTTGTTCTTTGTATCGCCCTATATTCCGCCTAAGCTTAAGGCTGAATAAATCTAGATAAATGCTTGGTGTGGTTTTCTAGGGATTATGGCAAAGGAAAAGTTTGAAAAACCAAAGATGGAAATATGAGTTGGGTTTTTGAAAAATTAAAAGTTAAAAACTTAGCAGAGAATTTTGCATTATTTGGGGTTGTCACATCAATCAATTGCAAAATGACTGTGCAGCACGGCTTAAGAAAGGGTTATTATGGAAAAACATGAGTTAACGAACTGCCCCCCAAGAAAATTATGATTGGTGTCCTCACATGTGTGGTTAGAAAGTACAGCAACACTCAGATGAAGCACTACTATTAATTACAATGGAATGTATAATAATGTCAAATGAAATAAAAAAATGTTTCAAACAATAAATGAAGGTGTACTTGGAGAGTAATCATGAATAAATATTGAAATCCAAAAATATCAGATGATGTGGGAGGAGTGAAAATTAATAAGTGGCATAATAATGATGGGATGCGTAAGTGAAAATGGTAGAAAAGGTGGATGGAATGTGATGTGATGGTGACTTTATTATGGAAAGAGAGATTTTCGTGGGAAGCGAAAAGTTTATTATGAATGTTTTGGAGTGAATTCAAAGAGACAACCATAGTGAAAATTTGCCCTAATTGGCTACATGAATGTCTTCATCTGGAGGAGGTCCATTGGTTGTAGGGGTTTCTTTAGCTGGAGGATGTCCATCAGCTACAGGAGTGTCAGCTATGGCAGGATGAAATTCAAATTGCCGAAGGAACTCTGATTTAGTGGTTGGTTTATGGTACAGACGGAGTCTATGACCATTGACCAATAACTTGAAGCAGACAAGGTCAATTGTAGACAATTGGACTACACCATTAGCAAAAACTTTTTCAACCTCATAGGGACCAAGCCAATGATTTTTAAGCTTACCTTGATTCTCTTGAAACTGGGAGTCATATAGAAGTTCCCAGTCACCAGGAACAAACCATTTATTTTGTATATGTGAGTCATGCCATTTCTTTCATTAAAGCTAAACCAACTCCGTATTCTATAAATATTCCTTGCAGATCTCATCCAGATAGTTAAGTTGTAGGAGCCTTTCTTGTTGAGCTATAAGAAGATTTAAGCTGAGCTATAATGTTGTGCGTAAAGTTTTATGCTCAAATTCTATGGGCATTATAGCAATCTTTCCATACACCAACTCAAAAGGTATAAATCCTGAAGGGGTTTTCCATGTGGTGCAGTAGGCCCACACAGCTTCCTGTAATCAGCTACTCCAGTCTATTTTATGCAACTGAACTATCTTAGTCAGGATGGCCTCAATCTCCCAGTTGGTGATCTCGTCCTGACCATTCACCCGGAGATGATAGGGACTAGACTTCCTGTGGTGAATGTTGTATTCCTCCATAAGGGTATTGATCAGATTAGAAGTGAACTGAGCTCCTTGATTTGTGACCAATTCCCGTGAACATCATACCTTGTAAATATTTCCTCATATAAAAATTGTGCAACCCTTTTATCCCTTGCATGTTTCATAGCCCGCACTTCCACCCATTTAGTGGCATAGTCAGTACAAACCAAAATGTAAGAGTTGTCATTTGATGGGGGATGAATTGGTCCCATAAAATCTATTCTCCATTTATCAAATGGAGTGACTATTACTTGAGGAAACAGAGGCATTTCATCTAATTTGGTGGGTCATCCCATTTGCTAACATCTATCACACTTGCAGGTGTAATTGGCTGCATCTTTATAGAGAGTGGGCCAGTAATAGCCATTATTGACTATCTTCATGGTTGTATGTTTGGCCACCACAAGGTTCATCATGGAATGCATGAAGGATATCATATGTCTCATCCTCACAAATACCCCTTCTCTGGATCTGATCAGGTCCAGTGTAGAAGAGACAATCAGTCAGCCAAGAAAAATTGAAAGTCTTCTCAATTAATAGCCTCTTTTCCTTGGAAGAAAATGTGATGGTACCTTTTGAGTAACCAAATAATTGGTGATGTTAGCATACCAAGGGGAATGAGTGGAAATAGAAAATAGGTGTTCATCTGGAAAACCATCATCGATGACATGTGGGTCATCATCATTCTATAATCTGGATAGGAAATCAGCCACTACATTTATTTTGTCTGGTTTATCCACTATCGTGATGTCAAACTCTTAAAGAAACATGAGCCATCTGGAAATCCTACTTGTAATAGCAGGCTTGTTTACCAAATACTTGATGGTTTCATGATCAGTATGCACAATTACTGGGTAATCAGTTATGTAGTGGTGAAACTTGTTCAGTGCATAAATCATAGCCAGAAGTTTTTTTTCAGTGGTAGTGTAGTTCAAATCTGTGCCCTATAAATTCTTTCTTATAAAGTAGATGGCATGCTCCACTGGTCCATCTTTCTGCATGAGGATAGCACCTACAAAATGGTAAGAGGCATCTGTGTGTATACTGAATGGTAATGCCCAATTAGGTCCTCTAAGAACTGGTGCCTGTGTAAGTATAGTCTTCAGCTGCAGGAAGTATTCTTCACAAGAATTTGTCCATAAAAATTATGAATCTTTTGTGAGTAGGGACTACATGGGCCTTGCTAATTTTCTGAAATCCTTAATGAACCACCTGTAATAACTAGCATGCCCCAGAAATCTGTGAACATCCTTATGTTTGGTGGGAGTAGGTAGGTTCATGATGACTTCAATTTTCATTGGATCCACTTGTATTCCCTTGGCAGAGATGTAATGACCTAACACCACACCTTCATGCATCGTCATGAATCATTTCTCATTGTTGAGGGGAAAATTATGCTCCTTACACTTGGTAAGAAATCTTCCCAAATTTACCAATGCTTCCTCATAGGTTTCCCCATAATTTGTGAAGTCATCCATGTATATTTCCATGCAATCATGGGAGATATCAGCAAAAATGTTGATGACCACTCCTTGGAATGTAGTTGGAGCATTACAGAGGCCAAAAGGAAGTACAGAGTAGGAAAACATTCCCCAAGGACAAGTGAATTTTGTTTTCTCCTAATCTTTAGGAAGGATCTTGATCTGGTTGTAGCCACTATATCCGTCCAAGAAAGAAAAGTAACATTTTCCTACTAAGGAATCTAGAACTTGGTCTATAAATGGAAGGGGAAAATGGTCCTTCTTGGTGGCATTGTTAAGTTCCCTATATTCAACACATACTTGCCACTTTCCTCCTTTCTTCAGGACATTGACTAAAGGTGAGACTCACTGGCTGTTAGAGATGGGGTACATGAAACCGGTGTTAAGTAGTTTTTGCAACTCTGTTTTGACTATTTCTCTTAACGCAGGGTTTATACGCCTCTAGAATTGTTTGACAGGATGTTTGTCTTCTTTTAGGAAGATCCGATGAGTACATAGTTTAGGGTTCAAACCCTTCATGTCCAAATAATCCTAGGTGAAGGCCATGGTATGGCTTTTCAGCAAGGTGGTCAAAGATGTTTGTTGTTGGTTTGTAAGTTGGCTATTAATGTATAAGCAATGGTCAGGGGAAACTTCTAATTGCTTTGTGAGTCCTACCATAGATGCATTAGTTAATGGAGGTGCTTGGACCTCATGGGGGAGAATTTGGTGGTAGAGGTGCTTGGCTGCAAGAGAGGGAAGTAAGGCGCAATTAGGGTACAAATCTTGTAGGAAATAGTTATGGGGGCTAAGACAGTTAATGGATTCTAAGTCATGACCATACTGGTTTTGCAGAATGTTGGTGATTACGATGTCCTCCTCCTATAGCCGTAGGAAAGGATCCCTTTCTAGCATCATGATTTGGGCTACTAATTGACCACCTCATCCTCCTCTCCAATGTCAGGCCATATTGGTGAGGCAAAATCCATTTGTAGTTGTGTTGGTGGGTATAAGGCTAATGTCTTAGTATGCTGACCATTAGAAATGGTCATACCGCATGAGCGGCATCCTATGAAGGCATCAACAGTATCTAGCCAAGTTCAACCAAGAATTATGGGATAGCCTCCTAATGTGGCTTTAGGCAAGAGGATCATAAAGTCTATAGGGTAAGACCAATTTTCAAGGTCAACAACTATATCCTCCATTACCCCATTAGGTTTGACTATAGAACTGTCTCCAAGCTCTAGTACAATGGTTGTTTCTCAGAGGGTAGTGATGTGGATTTGTTGCATTATATCCTTTGTCATGACATTTATGGCAGCTCCTAAGTCTATCAAAGCATTTTTTATGGTTGTCCCATTGATGGTTACTTCGACATCCGAGATACCTGGATCAGAATACCTGGGGACCACTATTTTTCAGAGCATGATATCAGCAAGTTTACCTAGGACATAGACTGTCTGGGGGTCCTTCTGCTTATGACCAGGATTTTTAAAGAAGGCTTCTTTTATAGCCTTCCGATATGTGGGGACATTCTTTATTTCTTGAAAAAGTGGAATCTAAACATTGATGTTCTTTAATTGGTATAGGATGTCAAAGATTGCATCTTCTTTATGTTTAGAGTGATCATCCCATAACCTTTGTGGAAATGGAGGTGGAGCTGATTGTACTGGTTCTGGTAATAACTTCGGGCCTACTGGAGTGGACTTTGGAGTAGTTTGAGGTAGGGGCTCATCTAGAGTTACTTCAGTTATAATAGGAGGTGTGGGCAGAGTAGTGTTTGATTGTAAATGAATGTCATTGATTGCATAGGCAGGGTACTGGTTTGGATCAACTAAATAGACATTTTTTTGAGGTGTTGGCGGCCTATTATTAGGATTCGGTTGAGGTTGGGAAGGGAGTTGAGTAGGATTATGAGATGTTGTAGTGGCTACAGGAGGTTGAAAAAGGGCTTGTTGTTGTGGCTATTGTGGTGATTGCAAGAGTCCATGCTACTGGTTTGGTCATTACTGACCCCCTCGCCACTGAGGTTTTTGTTTTCAATTCCCTTGTGGAGGTTGTCAATTCCCTTGGGGTTGTTTCCAATTACCTCAGGGTTGTTTCCATTGAGTACTTTGGTAAGGTTTCCACTGAGGTTGAGGATTATTCTAAGGAGGGTATTGATTATTCATAGATTTTTGCCATTGATTACTATAAAATGGACCATTAAAAATAAGAGGGTCCTGAGGAATACCTTGTCTTTGAGCCCATGGTCTTCATTGTGAAATGAAGAATAATTGCTCATCATCTCCTTCAATTGGTTTGTAATTAGTGGGTATTTGTGCAGTCTCCATGTATGTTATTGATAATGTCCTACTTAAAATCATATGCAAATGTGTGAATTTTGTCCGTGAGGCTCCAGTGCCAATAGTTTTTCCTGTTGTGGCTCTGTATCCCCTGCCCTTCTTCACTGTATCTCTTGATTAATTGAGGCATACTTTCTTGATATCACCTCATGTGGATTGGGTGATATCTCCTTTGGCAAAAGATCCAAGGCCTCAGTGTATCCTTCATTTATACCCCCATAGGAAGAGAAGTTTTTGGGACTCCTTATTAAGCTGGTGATGAGTATTTTTCTACAGGCTGAACAAGAATCTTGACACATAATCCTCTAGGCTTTCATCCTCCTTCTGGTTCATCTTGAATATGTCATCCCATCTCATATCATTTCCCCTACAGTATTCTTTATAATTTTCCAAGAACATTACCTTTATTTCATCCCAATCATGAACAACATCCTAACCTAAGCCCATAAACCATCTTAGTGCAAACTCTTTGAGAGTTTCAGGAAACAATTTGAGCCTATGGGCATTTGTGGTGTAGTCATAAATAAAGTAGAGGATGTTAAACTCAAAGAGAAAGGTATCTGGATCTTCGGTCACTGGGCCATAAAATTTGGGAAGTGTTGAAGAGGGAATATTCTTTAGGTTGTTGTTATCATGTTGATCAATAATGGGAAATGGAAAGGTAGGGGGGTTTGAGATGCTGGGAGGACACTGAGGGAGGCCTTGCGGTTGGTAAATGAATAGAGGTAGTGGATTTTCTTCTTGATTATCTAGGTATTGGATTCTAATATTGGCTAAGGCTTCTGCAAATGGATTAAACTCAAGTTGACCTTCTAGAAGGTGAAAGTTCAGTGGATCACCTTCAGAAGATGATGATGATGATGAGGCTATTACAAGAAGGTTCAAAATTGCATCCATGAACTGACCCTCCTCTTAGTCTTTGTCTGATACAAATATATCTCCTAAACGGTTGTTGGGGTAGTTGGGTAACTACCTTCCTATAGTCTCTCTTCTTCTTCTATGCATATAGGGAAATGAAAGATTACACCGGTGGAGTGAAAGACTTTCTGATAGCAAATACTATTTAAAAAGGATGTACATGCTTGAATTGAAATCTACCAATGGCTGAGGAAAAGAACTTGGCTCGACACTTTCCCCGGTAGCGATGCCAAAAATAATTCGTTCTATTAAGGTATCAAATACTAGGCAAGTACCATAACTCAGGGATTGGACATCCAATCAAGAAGCTATCCTCCTTTATAGAAACTCATTTAATTTATCAACCCGGGGATGTATTACTTGAAATGGGTTAGAAAAGTATATGCACCAAGGATTCTCACTCAGACCACGCTATGGTTGCAAGAAACAAATTGCTTTTGAAAGGAAACTATTCTATAGCTACAAGAAGTAAATTTCTTTGAAAGGAAACTATTCTAAATTTGTAAATAATGTTGGAAAGGAGATGTAGAAGTGAAAGTTCTTGAAGGAACACTACAACTTGAAAATACTGGAAAACATAATCATAATGCTTCAACAGTTCTGCCTCTTTGGCTGCAGGAAGTGTTGGACAATCCTGCAGCTTTTGGCTGCAGGGACTCTGTTAACACCAGAATTATAAAATAAAGATGTGGGAAATTTAAACTATATGAAAATGATCCTATATAGATAACATAGATTCCTCACCAAGTGGGCCCCCTTGAGTGAGTATCCAAACTCAATTATATTAAACTGTAGATTTAAAACTTCATTCTCTATTGATCAAAAATGTATTACAAATTCAACTGTAAAGTAACAGAATGTAAACTATAACTGATAACACCCTTCTTCTCACATAGGAGTGGGACTTTATTTAAAGAAGAAAAATATCTAACTACTATCTAGTCACACCATAAAGATAGGTGGAGCTTTTATTACAACCCTATTAAACATGAAAGGAAACTATAAAACTGGAGATTGAATAGATCCATGAAAGGGGAAAGAAATGCTTTTGACAACAAATCCAACTTCTCACTCTTCCCTAGACTTCCTCAAATAATTTATTATGATTCCTGGGTCTTTTCTCACCTGCTTCCACCATCATCATCTCGAATCCATCTGAGTTGCACCTGAGGTTTCTCTGTGTGCACCTGTTGTAAGACCGGTTCAAGCGTCTAGAACATGAGCGTGTTTTACCTGGTCAAGGTAACGGTTACTAATTTGGTGCACTACACTCCAAATGTTAGAGATATTTATGATAATAGACATCAAGATACACATACATCATTCATTTTTAAACAACAAATTCATTCCAAAAAGACATAACTATAATTCCAAAATAAGTAATCTAGCATCTTCATCCAAGTGTATCATATTTAAGTGTCTCTAACCACGAAATAGGTTTGGTGGCAGCATGCCACATAATATAAAATATAAGTAAAAGTATCTAGAAAAGTATGATGAAAACAAGGAAAAGATCCTAGTAAAAGTTTTCCTAGGGCTTCTAAAGTATGGCATTAATATGCCCTATCACATTTCTTAAACCAGATACTTCCAATAAAAAATCTACATCAAAATCAATCCAAAAAATGATGAATAAGGTTGTTGAAAAAGTCAATAATGTCAGGATATTATCAATTTATCTTTCACAATTGTGTTCCTATGTTCCTCAAGGATACCACTGTGGAGTGGTCAGGATGGTTCACAATCTTGATTTTCTTTGTTTGTTGTTTGTGGAGTATTTTGATAAAGTTTTGGGGCAAAGATGATTTAAGGTGAACGTGATAATTACTATCACATATATGGAAACCATACACACTCACAATCTAAGAGAACCCTAAGATGGAATGAAACATTCCTTGTTTGCTATCTGCTTGTTACAATAGAGATCGTAGTGGTGTCCAGATGGTCAATATTTGGATGCTTTTGCAACTCTTTATTTTCAAATAAGGCGCAATGATGATTTTGTTTTTGAAATTTTATATAGCGACTCAGATTCATCACTACATAATCTTGATTGTAACTAATTATGTTTTCACTTCTTACTAATTCATGCTTCTCACTAACATTTATTCTATCACTCAAATTAGTCAATTTGTCAAATTTGTCAAATTATTCTATCTATCATTCAATCAATCACTTATCATGTGTCTTATATAGGATATGTCCTTCCTAAAACTAGATGTTGTCGCTTGTATTATACAGGGTATGTCTTCCCTGAAACTAGACATTGTCACTTGTATTATATAGGATGGGTCACTAGAAGTGATTCTTATCAACCATTTAATTTTAAATCTAGTAGTCATCATCACCTACTAACATTCTTCCCTTCTTACTAACTATTCTTCACTTTCATCTTTCATCCAACATTTATCTTCTTCTTTCGAGAGATCATTTATGACTTTATTGCACAAACAATCTCTCAAGGGGGTACCATATTATCCCATCGTCACCTTGTTACCGCTGGGGCATACTGAGCTAAAAATGTTATGATTATTCTTTGACACAACGCTCAAAATCACATTGTATTAGAGATGGGAAAAATGTACACCTAAAATTGTCCCAATGTCTACAAGCAACAATTTTACTTTCTTCAGGTAACAACCTACAAGACAACGATAAAGTTGTGAGCCTCTAATTTGGGAGGTCTTCGGTTCGAGTCTACTTAATCTTAACAAATAATAATAATTAAATCTCGGCTTCGGCCCATTACCCATAAAAAAATAATTTTACTTTCTTCTTAATTGATTAAATAATCCTTATGATTTAATTAATTACTGTGATTCTTCTAATTTGAATTCAAAAATTAACATTTCCCTCCCTTCTCATAATTAAATATTTTTTAATTATTTAATTATCTAGTTTTCTTCTAATATTAATTAAATAATTTTATTATTTAATTAATCAATTTCCTCCACTTTAATTAAATAATTTGTATTATTTAATTAAATGTTTTTTCTATTTTCTCTCATAATTAAATAATTATTTTAATTACTTAACTAAGTCTTCTATAATTAAATATTTTTTTTAATTTTTTTTCTCAATAAAAGCAAAATCTCTCCTAAAAATAAATAAAATTTATCTCAAATCTTCTCCAATTAAATAATTTTTAATTTATTTAATTCATTTTTAGAAGAAAACTTCCACTAAAATAAATAAAATCTGTATTTTATTTATTATCTTCTCTCTTGCACATAATTAAATTTTTTTTTAATTATTTAATGTTAATTAAGTCTTCAATTTCATCCACTTCTCAAATAATGCAATCTACTTTATCCAGTTTTAAAGAAGCTTTATTGAATCTCGTTCACCGAAAATAAAACCTCTGCCTTTTATCTTGATCGTTCATTTAATTCTAAAAATCTATATAACCCACCTTCATTCTTATTTGAAGGATCCAAGTTTTTGAGCATCTATTTTATGCAATTTTTCATATCATCAAGCAATAACTTGGATCAAAATTCTTGAATCTTTGAGTCGAAATGTTGCTGAAATCAACTATGAGCATCATCCATTTCCAATAGAGTGCAAAGAAGAAATAGAAGGAAACAAGCAAGATGTACGTAACTATGTTTTGATTGGTATTTGATTTTCAGCTATTTATCTCTTTATGTTTGTCTTCTATTGTTTGTAGGGTTTATGATTGTTAGTTGTTTGATTTATTTAATCATTTGGTACTACTAATCTTCTTTCATGAGCCTATGCACATTCACCCTACATACAGGTGTCTCAGTTGTTCTTCCTTGTTTCTCAATTTCATTTTCAGCATTTGAATTTCTTTTTCATACTTTTTATTTTGGGAAGATGATTGTTTAAGTGATTCCTCTGTTCTAGCCAATTGTTCCCTTGTTTCAATTGCTCTATGTATTGTTCTACTACTATTTTAGCACCATGAACAATATCCTCTAATTCTTCCTCTCTTTTCTTAAGTTTTGCATCATATTCCCTTATTCTTCAAAATTATTCTTGTAATTATACTTCTCTTCTTAACCTTTCTAACGTTTTTCCTAAGTTTTCTTTCCTCATCTTTTCTTATCCTCTTTTCCATTTTCTCAAGTGTCTCTTCATCCTCCTCAACTAGATTCTTTCCTTACCTTCTCACATATGTTTATGACGGTTCTTCATTATGAGGACTAGGAGGAGGTGGTGTGTAATGTAAAGGGCTAGGTGGTGAACAAGAAACAAGGGTATCTACCTCAAATTATTCAGGGGCTTCTTAATTATCTGATGAACTATCCTTAAAGATGTAAATAACAAGATTTTCATTTTGAGGGATTTTACTCTTCTCTGTTCCCTTAAAATTTTCATCTACTTCCATAGGTTCTGCAATCTGACATTGCTCTGTTTGATTTTCTTCAATTTGAGGTTCTTCATTTTCAGTGACACAAGCAGAAAATTCTTCATTGTTGGGACTCTTATGTTGAGGTTCTTATGGATTCTAAGCTATGGTTGGTTCTATCTCATAATTTGGGGCTTCATTAATTGTTTATGGCAGAAATAGGATTTGAATTGGGCTATTGAGCATCAGGAGGTTCCTCTATGGTTAATCCTTGTGGTTGTGATGATATGTGCAAATGATTTTCTAATTGCACATGAGGATTAGAAGTTTTTGCCATTTTTTTCTTTCCTACCCTTGATCCTTCTACTAGACCTCTTTCCCACAGGATGCCAATTTTTGCCTATCTCAAACTTAGGCTTTTTATGTGCAGGGTTTTGTTTTGATTTCAACCTTTATGTTTTATGCTCACCCATAAGAAACTTGACCCAACCTTTCTTCCTAGAATTCTTCCTCATACAATGATACTTTATAGTCAAATGAATTAAATAGTGGTACCGAATTTCACTTTGTTTCTCCTTCACTCTATTAATCATCGAAACAAGCTAGGAAAATAGGAATGTGGTTAAATTTATTCTTACCTCTAGTCTTTTTTTCCCATATTTAATATGTGTCAACATTCTCATATTGAGCCCCTTGAGCATTTCAAACTATCCTTCCCTGGTAAAGAATTTTATTAGCCACATAACCAAATTACTCCACGTCTCATCCAACATAGCTCTGTTAATCCCTTTGGTATTCCCCTTATGTTTTTAAAGCTTTGGTTTCTTTTTATCATCTGGGTGGTGAAAAGAAGCTATCAAATCTTCCAAGTTCATCTTCCCTTTTGTCACTGGCTCTCCTTCAGCAAGAATGCCAGAGAGCTCACTTATAACCTAAGGACTTACTTCTATGATTTCTCCTCTTACTTGGGTTGCATTTAAATTAAAAATTTTGATAAACTCTTCCACAATCTCCTCATTGTAACCTTGATACATCTGAATAAAATTTAACCATCCAACTTCTCTGAGAAACTCTTTAGTTTTGGAATCAAGATTGAATTTCTCAGGCTCATATTTTCTCTTTTTTCCCATAATTTATGAATGTTGAAACAAATTTACCACCAACAGAGAAAACTTTTTCAATAACACAAATGAAAAAGATGCACAACTTTTTTTTCTCTAGGCAATTCAAACTTAAATGAACATTTCATGTCGAAATGTGCGAAAGATGAATAAATTTATTCCATCTGTCACATTCTCTGATTTCCTTTCTGTAATCCATCTTTTAAAAACAAATTAACATTAATTAACTTTCTTCTCACAAGTTGATATGATTAGCATGTGTACTTTTATACCTATTTTTGGAATTTGGAGGCACTTCTCCCACAACATTTCTAAAAATAATGATTTATCGATTTGAAAGTACTTTTTAGGAGGATATGGAGTTACTTTCATCACCTTCTCATTAATGCTCAGCAATTACTTCCCTTTTTATGCGATCAGCATTCAAATTTTTAACTTTATTCTTTAATCAATTAACTGGTGATGAAATAAATACTTACTATCTACTTATTAATTTACATGTTAAATCAATTAATAAATACAATTTCAAATTAAAAACCACAATTAATGTATACCTTTTTAAAATAATAACACTATGAGCTTTCAAGAAGTCAATTCCTTCCTTCAAATCATTAATTGCCTCAGCCAATCAGGAGTTAACAATAGTTTGCATGGAAAAGAATGCCTTTTAAACTTCAGCAACTTTTCAGGAGCAACGTGGAGCGATCAAGAGCTACTCTTCTTGAACATGCAGAGATTTATTGTGAACAATCAGGAAGGATTAGGAGTGATCTAAACTTTAACAGAATAAGTTGTCATTATTAGTTTTCAACTTATCCCTGATGACCTTATGGAAAGACATATTGTCAATTAGTGAAAAAACACTTAGTCATCACAGTGTTGACCGAGCCAGCAATGCAACTCAAGTAGTTGCAATGTAACTCGAGCAGTGGCAGTGTCGACCAAGCATATAGTGGTAATCAGTATTACCTAAGTAAACAGAGTAGCCCAAGTGACATTTTTGGGCTGACCTAGCTTATATTGTTTGATATTAATTTATCTTATGGAAGACGACTTACAGTTGCATTTGGTTTGGATAAGGTATAAATATAAAGTATTTTTTTTATCCAAATAGTAATTAAATAGATGAATAGAAGCATGTATGTGAATATGAAGAAACAGATTGTTTAAGAGGCTACAGTAGTATAAGGAATAACAGAGACTCATCCATCACAGTCAGGTGATTAGTTTATATTATTGGATCTTATTCAGCAAATCAGAGTTGCATTGAAGATCATCTACTGGTTCATTCTAACAAGTGCATCAGCAAAATCCTCTAGCAAGGTGGACCTAACAATCCTTATTGCTCCTAACAGAGCAGACCATCAGAAGTGCTCAATTATAAGATTTAATAGGCTAAATTTATACTGCAGTAATAAATCTTGTGGGTGCCATCCCCACCCTAGTTTTACTTTATATTTGGAAGGTTTATGGGTAACCAAATATTGTGTCAAATATTGTGGATCTTTTATTGCTTTTCATTTCATGCATGTAATCAGATTAGATAATCTAATATTGAATTAAAAGGATTAAGTTTTATTGGTTCCTGATTCACCCCCCCCCCCCCTCTCAATCACATTGACNTTCCCCCCCCCCCCCCCTCTCAATCACATTGACTCAACATATTTCCAACAATTGGTATCAGAGCGTAAGGTTATCTTTACAGAAGTTTAACAGCTTGAGCAAAGATTAGAGGCAATGTAAATATACAGACTCTAGAAAGCCATTGAAAATGAAAAGATAGATTTACAAGTGGCCATGGATCACATCAATAAATTCAAGGAGCATCTCTCTCTTTCCCTAAAAAGAAGAAAATATTTAGCAGTACAGATGAATAATAAAAGTTACATAGAAGAAAGAATGGATGAATTATGCAAAGAAAGAAGTTCAGAAGAAGCAGATGCAGCAATTGAAGACCTACTTGCAAAGAATCTCAATTTACATGAAGAAGTCAGAAAATTGAAAAGAGAACAAGAAATTCATTTAGTCAGAATATGTGAGTTCATAGAACAAAATAGTCAAGCAGAAAATGATAGAGAAATGGCACAAGAAGATAAAAGATTGTTGAGTACAAGATTAGAATAAAAAGAAATTGAAATCCATCATTTGTCACTTCAGCAAGTAGATATGATAAATCAACTCAATAATGTAAATCAAGAAGTTAGCAATCTGAGAACAAAAAATGAAAGACTGCAGAATGATCTCAATACTAAAAAACAAACCAATGAGAATATGATCAATTCACAAGGAAGCATGGATCAGTTGAAAGAGAAAACTCAACTCAGACATCATGGACAAACTGGATTAGGTTATACTGAACATGGTGAATCCTTACAGAAAGGAACTCAAAAGAATAGCAAACCTACTTGTAATCATTGTGGCAAGTTAGGGCACACAGCAAACAAGTGTTGGAGAAATGGTAAATCAAAGTTTAATGGTAAATGCTACAAATGCAACAAACATGGACATAGGGAAAGTGAATGCACTAAGAAACCTAAGTTTGAAGGAAAATGTTTAAATTGTAACAAGCAAGGTCACAAATCCTATGAATGCAGAACTAAGAAATGGAACCCTTTTGAACAACTAGCTAAAGAAATTTTTGGTTGGGATTATAACACATGGAGCAGATGTTGTCACTGTGGTGAATATGGGCATATTGGTGCAAATTGTGTAAAGACTCACCTCGGAAAAAGGAATCCTACTAAGAGATGTTATGTATGTAAACAACTCGGTCATCTAAGAAATAATTGCATGGACAGATAAAAAGTGGATACTGGTTTTGAGAAAGGCAAAGCAAAAGTTTTTGAAATTAGAACTCATATGAATCAATAGTGAGTAAATAAAAGTTTAGAACAAAACAATGAAGGATCGAATGGCACCCAAAGTAGTGAATTGGTTGGATCTACCATCTCCGAATAAACATGCAAGGAGACTACTAGAACTGTGCATACAAGACATCCTACATCATCTCCAAACAAGATAGTATGTCCAAATCTGCATATTGATGCACTAAGACATACTATAGTTTTAACCGAGTCAAGATCTTAGTAACACCTGAGTTGCACAGGCTTAACCGAGTTAAGTCAAGTTGTATAATTTTGAGGATACAGAAGTTAGTGTTCACCGAGATTCATTTTGAGCTATGCTAGCTACCATGTACAAAACATTTAATTAAAACTCAATGGTAAAATATATTATAAAAGATGAATTGTAAGTGTTATTATTTACAAAGCTTTCAGTTTGTAGAGTGATTCAGTGCCTTAAGTGATTCAGAGCAAATTTGTATTTGAAATTTTTTAGTTGCGAAGTTTTATCAAACCTCCAAGCATAATTCCATCTACATCCAGTAGCAAGGTTAAGAAAGGATCTGAGATGTTGGTTAGGAATGTAATCTGTGAAACTCCTAAGTCTAAGCTTCATCCAGCGGTTCCAGAGGAGATAGACCCGATGGGAGCTCATTCCCTAATTCCTCCAAGGGTATTGTTGATTAATGACATCTGATCCTTCTATCATTGCAAAATTCAACATCTTGGAACATTGGAAATGAAGAGTACTTATGATCAACTCTATGAAGCCAGAACCCTAAAGCCTGAGCATAAACACCTAGAAGTCAATGGTTTGACTCAAATCATGCATATGTCATAGAATCTCTAGGTTAAGTGGATTAGGTTCATTCTGAGCCGTGTTCACAACATGCATCTATGGCTGGAGAAACCAGTGAAGATCACAAATACAATGATACACTATGTTACAGGGTATCCTATGTTGGACAAGTCCAAAGCTACCAAAACCCTGCCTCGGGATGTCCTAGCTAAGAAGACTCTTGCCGAGTGGGACGGCAGAGGCATGAGACTTAATGGAGTAACTAAAATGGAATTGAATTTTGGGATTCATGTTATTTCTCACAAAATCTATAGCTCTAGCAGACCTAACAGTGTATCATGTGAGGCTGTGGACCTGGTATACAAGGCAGTCAAGAACAAGCTCTCATTCGACCTTTCCGATTCATGGCTCATCCAATTGAGAAAGAACATGGAAAGCATCCAAAAATCAAAGACCAATCCATGTAATTTTGGTTCACTTATGGTTTTCATATTCTTTTACATTCAAAATTTTTTCCCTTCCAAAGGCACAGTTGTTTGGAAGAAGTAAGACCCATAATATATCAGATAAATGAGTTTATAGTTGAATTAGGAGACAACTTTGAGAGCATCATGGATGCATATTTTGAGGAATTCAGATAAAAGATGCAGAATAGGTATAGAATTCCTAAAAAATTGGTTGAAGATAGTAAGGATGATGTTTGTTTCCTAGTTGAATGTGATAAAGTATATATTCAGGCAGTTAGACCAAGGGTTGCATGGGTGAAACCTCTTGCATATGAGGTTAACATAAATGAGACCAAGAACATCATTGAAGCTCTTGTGAATGAGCCTTTTGACCCCAAAGAACCTTACTTTGGTACATATGAAGAAGCCAAAAGCAGAATTTCAATAGAGATTGAGATTCCTAAGATTCTAAAAAGAGGAAAGAAAAGGTTGGAACAGTTTGGAAAGAAGTATGGAAATACTTCACCTTCTATCTCAGTAAGCCAAGGAGATGAAATCAAGATAGAAGATGATGTATCTAAAAAGGAAGAGGAAGAGGTAGAAGGAGAGCCTCCTAAGAAGAAAAAGAGGCTAGTTCTCAAGAAAACACCTAAGGCCCCTACCCCTTTCCTCACTACCAGCGAACCAAGAAGATCAGGAAGGAAACTCATATTACCTAAGGAAGAGGAAGAAGATGAAATCACATTCAAGAAGCCCCCACCTACCTTTGAGAATTTAATTGAATCCTTAAGAGGAGGTAGTGGTATGATTTCTCTGAAATCTCCAAATTATGCTTCCAGAATGAAGGATGAACAGAAGCAAATTGATGAAACAGTTGTAGAGAAGATGAATAGATGGAAGTATGATCCATCTGAATTAAAGAGTCACATGCCTAAAGACCTATTCAAGGAAATATATGTTCCCTAGAGCATTGTTGTATGAACAGAAAAATATATTAGAGAATGGACATTGAGGCAAGTCATGCCTACTATGACAAACAAAGAGGTAAAAGAGGTAATGAACAAGTATGAAATAAATCACACTCCAAGGTTAAGGACCTTTTAGGTATTGAATAAGAATATAGAGGATGTGGTGTAGGAAGCTAAAAACATATGGAAGACAGTCCTAGAAATCAAAGAAGAAGACAAGAATGAAGTACCGAGTACAGAACACAAGGAAAATACTGATGATACAGATTTACCTGAGGTAGAATCCATTGAAGCATCCAATGTAGAGCAGATAGCAGTAGAGGTAATGGCATCTCTACCACAATCACCTATTCATATCATCCTATATCCGAGAAAAGACAAGTCTACTGAATCAACATCATGACTAGTAGGGACCTAGCACCAGGCTCCACCTACTACTGGGCCAAGCCTGACCGAGTCATAGAAGGTAACTGTGAACATTCCTTCAGTGAGCACAGATGCTACATTTGATTCAGACCCTATAGTTGGTGAAACAAATTTCAATGACCTATTCCAACTGAATACTAAGGAAAAAACTGAGGAAGGAAAGGATGTGGATGATAGTGGAAAAGGTAAGGAAATTGTTCCTTTACCCAATCCTAAGGACAGTGGAAAAGGAAAAGAAACAATCACTAATGATATTGATCTTGAGAAAGACATTTTGATTCCAAATTGGGATCTATCCTGTCAGTAGAGAAAATGGACACACTAGGGGAGTTATGGAAGAAAAGAGCCACACAACAAAAGCTCTGAGAAGAGAAAAAGAGAAACGGAGTGTTGGAAGACATAAAAGGTATATTCCTAGATGCACTATAAGTAGAATTAAATGAGAGTGATTCCATTATAAAACCAACTTGTATACATAGTCCACAAGTTCAATAAAGATTTAAATGGTCAAGAAAAACTACTGCAGAAGGAAGAAAGAAAGTTTGAGAACAAAGTTCTAGAGAATGTTACAAGCAAGATTGCAATTGATCAAGTAAATTTAAATTCTCTCATTAGCTCTCTAGAAACTACAGTAAATAATGTTGCTTCATTATTTGTAAAGCTAAGTGATACTTCAAATTTCACAATGGATATCAAGACAAAACTGACAAAGGTTGATACAGATCTGAAGGAAAGTGCAAATCAGTTGGCACTTAACCCGAGTTCAAGTTTAGCACATTTTGTGATAATTAAGTATCTGACGGACATATAGGCTGAATTACTAAGGGAAGAAGCAAGGACAAGAGAATCTCTCATAGCCTTGCAGATCCAACTCCTTCCACACATGGATGTAATGTAGAAGCATATAGTTGTAACCACCTGAATTTGGTCTGTCGCAACTATAGACCCTATTTGCCCTAAGTGTGATCATACCCTCGATTTATGTCCAAACGACCCTGTTACTATTTGGCATAATTCTTTAAATCAATTTAATGTCCTAGGTGATTTTTATCACTGATTTATATTTATCTACTATAGCCATACAATTCAAATCAATATCGACCAATCAGATCAAATCTAAATCAAACATGG
>MU225240.1:5675137-5707331 GCA_018584345.1 Thuja plicata
GTTGGTGGTCATACTCTTCCTACGTTAGAAGGCAATAGATCGGTTTTAGAGGGTTTTATGTGTTTTTCATGTTTTCACTAACCCCATATTGCTAAAGTAATGATCTATTGAAGTGTTTGTGTCAATCCAACAGGTACCCATTTTCACACTCACAATAGCTCATGCCAAGACTCTTATTCATGACAATAATTTTTCAGTTGCAGAGCTTGTGATGGAGCTATCAGCAGAGTTACAGATAGAGTTACACATCCTGAAGGTGTTGCAGGATAATTGGGACAATACTTTGTCTCAGATTTTAAAGGTACATTATGATTTCCTATCCTATTTTGGTATTACCATATAGATATATTTTGGCATTTGTGTCAGAAACAAGGGGGGAATGTATATAGGGTATAGGAAAGATGTATATAGGAAATACATGTATAGAAGAGAAGTAGAACAGTGATATATATAATTTTTGCAAAAATTATTTTGAAAAATCAAAAAAGAAAGTCACTTGTAACTGAGTCAAATAGATAGTGTCAAAACCCGAGAAAGTACCCAAGCATATGGTAAGGGGGAGTTTTGATTCTGAGCGGTTTTTGAACATGATAAGTGTTTTTGGTCACTAATGCCAAAGGGGGGATTGATGACCTTATGGAAAGACATATTGTCAATTAGTATCAAAAAAATTAGTCATCACAGTGTTGACCAAGCCAGCAGTGAAACCCGAGCAGTTACAATGTAACCCGGGCAGTGGCAGTGTCGATCGAGTAGATAGTGGTAATCAATATTACCTGAGTACACAGAGTAGCTCGAGTGACAGTTTTGGGCCGACCTAGATTATATTGTTTGATATTAATTTATCTTATGGAAGACGACTTACAGTTGCATTTGGTTTGGATAAGGTATAAATATAAAGTATTTTGTTTATCCAAATAGTAATTGAATAGATGAATACAAGCATGTATATTGTGAATATGAAGAGACAAATTATTTAAGAGGCTACAACAGTATGAGGAATAGAAGAGACTCATCCATCACAGTTGGGTGATTAGTTTATATCATTGGATCTTATTCAGCAAATCAGATTTGCATTGAAGATCATCTACTGGTTCATCCTAACAGGTGCATCAGTAAAATCCTCTAACAAGGTGGACCTAACAGTCATTTATAAATCTCCTAACAGAGTTGCATTACTTGATTATATTGTATTAAATCATTTCGCAAGGTGGACCTAACAGTCCTTATTGCTCCTAACAGGGTAGGCCATCAAAAGTGGTCAATTATAATCTTTAACAAGCTAAATTTATACTACAGTAATAAATCTTGTGGGTGTCATCCCCACCACATTTTTACTTTCTATTTGAAGCTTTCTGGGTAACCAAATATTGTGTCAAATATTCTAGATGTTTTATTTCTTTTCATTTCATGCATGCAATCATATTAGATAATCTAATATTGGATTAAAAGGATTAAGTTTTATTGGTTCCTTATTCACCCCCCNTATCCCCCCCCCCCCCCCCCCTCTCAGTCACATTGACTCAACATATTTCCAACAATCCCCATGTATGAATCATCATTTTTGGTTTTCAATCCACCCCTTGGATTGATCACCATTTACGGTTTTCAACTAGTCCCATTTTTATTTTATTTTAGGAAAATAGACCACCATTTCTGGTTTTCAGTCCTCTTTATTTATTTTTGTCTTCTGCATGAACTAAGAAGAACAATTCATAATGGAAGAAATATCTTCCACAATTAAGTACTCAACTCGAGATTGAAAATCTAAAATGAAGTCCTCCCTTGATGTTGGTATATTATATAACTTCAACCTATGTCCATTGACCAACATAGTTTTTTTTCTATCCATCAATTGGTATTAACTATTCAGCACCATTATCAAAAAATTGCTCGATTTCATAACTTCCCAACCATCTGGTATGAAATTTACCTTTAAACTCTTGAAACCTTGAATCAAACAACAATGCCTAATCTCTTGTTTAGAATTGTCTATTCACAATATGTTTTTCATTCCAAGACTTTCTCTTCTTTTGAATTACTTTAGTATGATATAAAGCTTTGATTCTCATCTCATCCAATTGGTTCAGGCTTTGAATTCTTTCATTATCTACCTCTGAAAGATCTATACCTATTTTTGGCATTGTTCTTAATGTTTCTTACTCAAATTCAATAGGCATAACTAGTTCTTTCCCATACACAAGCTCATATGGAGAAAATATAGTAGTGGTCTTACATGTATTATTATATGCCCACACTGCTTCATCCAATCTTTCTTCCCAATCTGATATCTTTGATGACACATTTTTTGTCAAGATATTGTCAAGTTCCTTGTTTGTCACCACAACTTGGCCATTGGCTTGAGGATGATAAGGTGAATAATTTATATGTGTCACTTGATATCTTTTCATAAATGCTTCAATTATTATGGGCATAAACTGAGGCCCTTGATCAAATACAATTTCTCTTGGTTCTCCAAATCTTTGAAGTATGTTCTTATACATAAAATCAGCTACCTTGTCTTCCCTTGCAACTGTTAGAGCTTTCACTTCTACCCACTTTGTAACATAATCACTAATAACCACAATATAGTTATTTCCTTTTGATGGTGGATCAATAGGTCCAATGAAGTCAATTCCCAATTTTTCAAATGGTTCCAAAGATATTTGTGGCTGCAAAGGCATCTCCATTTTTGGCATAGGTCTTCCCATGCGTTGTCACTCATCACAATGTTTCACACAAAATAAAACATCCTTAGTCATTGTTGGCCAAAATTAGCCTGCTCCAAGGATCTTTTGTATAGACTGAATGGTTGAGTAATGGCCTCCTTTTGATGCACTATGACAAGAATGAATGATTGCATATACTTCTATTTCCTGCACACACCTACAAAAAATATGATCCAGACAATTTCTACAAAGGACCATCAATCCTTTTAAATCTTCAGCTTTCTCTAATTAACCTTTTGTTTTGTTTTGAATTGAAATAACTTGGACACTTCCCTATAACAAGGTAATTGGAAAGGTTATAAAACCACGGTGATTGAATAGAAATAGAAAAGAGATGTTCATCTGGAAATTTATCATCCATTGGTTCACTATTACCCTGCATAAAATTTCTTGACAAAAAATCTGCAACAACATTATCCTTTCCTAGTTCATCCACAATAGTTATATCAAATTATTGTAAAAAAAAGTAGTCATATAATAATTCTTCCACCTAAAACATATTTCTTCATTAAATACCTAATTGCAGAATGATCAGTTTGAAGAAAAACTTTGTAACCTGTAATATAATGCCTAAATTTGTTAATTGCAGACACCACAGCTAAGAATTCATTCTCAGTTGTTATATAATTTCTCTCTGTAGGACTCAAATTCTTGTTGATGTAGTAAATAAAATGTATTGCTCCATTCTCATATTTTTGTCCCAACACTACCCCATCGATAAAATTTGAAGCATCAGTGTGTGTATGAAATGGCTCTCCCCACACTGGTCCTTTTATAACAGGGGATGTCACCAAAGCTTGTTTGATAGTTTCAAATGTTTTTTGACAACCGTCTGTCCAAATGAATTCAATGTCCTTTTTGAGAAAATTAAACAAGGGTCCAAAAAATTTACAAAATCCTTTTATGAATCTTCTAAAGTATCCAGCATGTCCAAGAAAGCTTCTAACATCAATTTGAGTTTTTGGGACAATTATTTACTTGGTAATTTTTACCTTTTCAAGATCAACCTTAATTCCTTCCTAGGATATGTGATGACCCAATACAATCCCTTCTTTCATCATCAAGTAGTTCACTTCTCATGGTTCAAGGAGATTCTAGTATCTTTACATCTTTGGAGAAATTTTTCTAGGCTCTCTAAGGCTTCTTCAAATGTCTTACCATGAACTGTGAAATCATCCATATATACCTCAACACAAGTAGTGAGATTAGAAAAAATAGCTAAAATTGTTCTTTGAAAGGTAGCAGGGCCATTGCAAAGGGAAAAAGGCAAGACCCTATAAAATAAAGTGAATTTGGTCTTGTCTTGGTCTTCAAGAGCTACTTGGATCTGATTATACCCACTAAATCTATCAAGAAAAGAGAAATAATTGTTGCCAACAAGATTGTCTAGTACCTGGTCTATAAATGGAAAAGGAAAATAGTCTTTTTTAGTGGCTTTATTTAATGCTTTGTAATCCACGCATACTTTCCCCTTACCATTTTTATTAGGTACTATAAACAGTGGATAAATCCACTGGCTATCAAAAATATGATAAATAAATCCTACCTTCAGCAATTTTACTTTTTCTTGCTTCTCAAAATCTCGAAGGGTTGGATTGATTCTTCTTTATCCTTGTCTGATAGGTTTAATATCTTATATATATGTGTGTGTCATGGGTACATATTTATGGATGAATTCCTCTCATGTCATGGTATTCCCAAGAAAATGCTTCAGTGGATTTTTCTAATACTTCTTTTAACTTCTCTTCTTGTTTAGGTAACAAAGTTAAATTTATGAAGAGGGGTTTATCATCATTTACTAAGTTATTTTTGTTTAATTGTACTCTTCAACTGGTTCTCCTATGAGTGTATTCAAAGGAAAAGTATGTGATGCATTCTTATGCACACTTTTCCTAGACATTTTTCCTTGTTTCAAATATTTATCAGCTACAATTTCTCTCTAGGGTATACATTCTTGTGAATTTTCCTCAAAATATTCTTCATTTTCAAAAAATTCTTGGAATTCATCAAAATGATATATTAATGTTACCATCACCAACTCTACCACTCCTTCCCCTCTGTATCCATTTCCTCATCTACCCAAGGTGAGGCATCTAAATGTAATGTATTTTTTTCTAGAGGATAGAGTGAGAGTTCTTTTTACTTAAGCCCATTGGATATTGTCATACTCCCTGACCTACAGACCATCAGTGTTGCAGTTTTTGCCAACCAAGGTCTTCCCAAAATGATAGGATATCCTATTTCTTTCTTCCTCCCATTCAAAACTAGAAAATTCATAGGTTAATCCCAAGTATCTATGATAACTGTGATATTTTCAAGGATGCCTCCAGGTTTGGCAATTGATTGATCTGCCAACTGAAGCATAGTTGTTTTTGGTTGAACACTTGTAAATCTTAATCTCTCAATTGTATCAATAGTGATGACATTTATGGTTTCTCCTAGGTCTATCAACATATTAGGGATCTCAACCCCTCCTATACTTAGAGTGATCACAGGAGTCCCAGGGTCACTATACTTCTATGGAAGTAATTTACCCTCCAAAACATCAATAAGTTTAGTCCCAACTTGGATAGTCGGATGCATTTTTATTTTTCTTCCTAGTATTTTAATATAGAGTGATTTGATTAATTGATTAATCTCTGGAATTTCCTTGATATCTTGTAGAAAATGAATTTCAATAGTGATTTTCTTCAAATCCCTAAGAATTTGTGAATCCATAATAATGTCATTATGTGTCCAGGAGCTATCCTTACCTTCTTGATCCTTTTTAAAATGCTCGGGAAATGGTGCTTTGTAAGGCACATATTTAGTTTTGTCCTGAACCTAAATTTTCTCTGTTGTTTCACCTAACATCTCCCCTTCCTGGCCTATGAAACTTGGTTTGTAGGGAACATTACAGTTTTTTAAGTGAATATCACTAATTTCAATAAAAATGTAAACCGGTAAGGTTAGCATCAACATGATTAGTTTGTTAATCCATATTGTTCTTTGGGTTTGGGACAGCTTGAGATTTTATCTAGGGCCAGTATAATTTCTCATTAGATTGATTAAGACCAGTAAGGAGAGGTGGGGGTTGTCCCCATGGTCTCTTCACACCCTAATTTTGCCAAGGTTGGAACTAATTTTGATTTTTTTGCCACTGTGGTTGGTTTTGTTTCCATTGTGGATTTTTTTTCTGCCACTGTAGTTGGTTTTTCTACCATTGTGGTTGGTTCCATTGGGGATTCACCTATTTAGGAGGTCCCCATTGTGTTCCCCAAGGCATATTTGGAGGTTGCATTGGATATTGAGGATTCCACTAATTTGAATTATTCTTGGAGTTTTGATTCCAGTTATTCCTTGGACCATACTACCCTTGATTAAACCCAGAATTTTGAGGTCTATGTCCTATGTAACTAAGGTCTCCATCTACAATAGTTGTTTTTTCAACTGGATCTTAATCTCTGACAAGAGATTAACAACCACTAGTGGCATGAGAATTTTTATAAATTGCAAAGAGATCAATCTGGTTCAAAGGACATTCCCTCGGAGGGTATTTTCCTCTAAATTTTGAACAATAGATAGCTAATGGTTTAGTACTTTTCTTATTAGGTTGACTACTGAGATCAAGGAAGCTATCAGTTTTCAAATTTGCAATTTTTTCCATAACTTGGGACACATCATGCAAAAAATCCTTTCTCCTAGAACCTATAGTCCTCATTTTGGTGCTATAATAGTTCCTACATGTTTCAATAATATCTTCTATAAATATTTTTTTGATATCACCTTTTCCCATCAAATTAAGGGCTTCTCTTGACTCATCATCAATACCTTTCAGAAAAATTGTCTTACTAATTTCTGCATCTAATCCATTGGCACATCCCCTATGGACAAACTAAAATCTATCAGCATAATCTTCAAGGATTTCATCCTCCATTTGCCTAATTCTAAACAACTCATATTTCCTGTCTCTCACTCGACAATAGTCTTGATATTTATCAAGAAGTGTTGTTTCCATTTCAGCCTACATTGAAATTGATGTTGCTCTTAATCCCAAAACTCGTCTCAAAGATGATTCATTCAAAGTAGAAGGAAACAATTTTAAATTCTGAGTATCAGCAATATAATCATATGTCTGACACATTTAACCTTAAATTATGTTGATGTTTGTATCTTCGATTAGATAAAATGAATGAGATATTAATATTATGAGAATAGATTAAAGTGTGCACATACATATGCATACCAATATATATAATAATAATAGATATTATTATTATTATTATTATTATTATTATTATATACATAATCAATTGTCATTATATTAATCTAATAATAATGAATAGACATGTCTTATGAAGGGACATGTCTCTCCTAGCCTCATTCTCAATATAAATGAAAGAGAGATTGTTGCATTTGGAAAACACATACCACATACAACACAGACAGTGCTATTACATTTGAAGAAATTCTGAGACTTTAACATGGTATCAAAGCCAAGCTAAAAATATAAGAGAGTGGTTTGTTAATGGTGAATGTGTGACTGTCTCATAAGATAAAGTCTCAGTACGGAGACCATATCTCACAAATACACCGTTGGATTTTTCTGAATTTTGGATATGTTGGTGATAAACAAATTTGGAAAAATCTCACTAGAGAGATTGGAGAAGAAGTATTGGATTCAAAAGTTATGACCGGCTATGTATGGGTCTATGTGACATCCAGTGAGTGAAGTTGTGTTGCAAAATTTTTTCCACACCAAGTGCAAAGAATAAGGTCAAGTGAATTGTAGCATATTTTTTAAGAAGAAAATATCAATGATTATATATTGGCAACTATGTCATTCCTGAACGCGGTGATTCATTGAAGACATAATTTATGCACTGATATTTGAATAAAGTGACTTGATTAAAGAAAAGAAGCATTGTTTAGTAAGAGGTTGAGGATGATGAATTTGCAAAGTATACACAGTGATTTCCATAATGATTAGTTAGACCTTGTAGAGGATTTTATTGAAGATATATATTAATTTTTTATTATCGTGGTCTTGATTAACAAAGAAGCACGCATTCAAAGAAGGGTTTCTCTTTCTAGAAAGAAATAATTAATTATAGATTGTCACCTCTCTTAGAGAAATCAAGTCATTTCACAAGAAGACATGAGAATTATTCAATGATATAAGAGTGGGAATTGTACATTGTGGGGGGAATAATAACCAATGAACTACATTTCCATTTGAACCATCCTTAGTGGGGAGATGATTCAAAGGGGAGATGTCTCTTAAATAATCTGAGAAGGTGTTTCCTGATTTGATGTATATGGACCTTCATTGAAGAAACTTGTGTCAAGGATGTTGATGAGAAGATAAGTATTTATTATTCTTGAATATTACATTTATCTACTCATTGTAGTCTCTCTCTCATTTGTATTTCTATATGTATTATAAGATCTATTTGCCTTGATATTTTTCAGAGATGATCTTGTAGGAAAAAGAAGATTGATATCAGATTCTGAGGGAGTCTGACTCTTCAGAGGTAACTTTGGATGAGGATCTCAAAAGATTGATATCAGACTCGGAGGGAGTCTGACAGTTCATCTTAAGCAATCTTGGATAAAAATATCAACAGATTGATATCTTCTCAATGAGTTCTTCTTTGTGAGATAAGTTATAAGTGAAATCCCTTGTTTTCACCCTCTGCGCTGAGGCATGATGGATTTCATGTGTATGAATCTGTGTTTTTTTTAATGGGCCTACCCCCTATGTACATCATGAGGAAGTGACGACTTCCAAATGATTATCACTTTTATTTGTTAAAGTTATTGGAAGGTGACGATATTACAATAACTTGATCTTCTATCATGATAGACATCTTATGATGGCTGAAACAAATCATGATAGATGATATCTTGCATGGTGCATTAAGTTCCTTAAATAGACCATGACCTTCTATTGTGATAGACATCTTATGATGGCTGAAATAGATCATGATAGATGATATGAATGTTCCTATTGTAAGTATTATTGAGGATACACGTGCACATTACCTATGGAAAATTGTTGAGTACTTGGTGGACATCATGAGACTTGATGTTGGTAGGCAATTACTCTCAGTACTTGGTGAATATCATGAGACTTGATATTTTGTGGCCAATGCTCTCAATATCATGAGATGATATCTTTATAAACTTCCTGAGTACTTGGTGGACATCATGAGACTTGATGTTGGTAGGCCATTACTCTAAGTACTTGGTGAATATCATGCTACTTGATATTTTGTGGCCATTGCTCCCAAATATCATGAGATGATATTTCTTATGAATCTGTGAGTTATGGTGAATATCATGAGACTTGATATTCCTAGTTAGACCATATATCTGATATCATGATGATGTGATACCAAAATAAACTTTCACAATTAACTTTGTGTTTCTCTCTTGGATGATGGATTTTAGCTTCCCTAGCTAAGAGGGAGTGTTCATGTTTGTAGCTTCGATCAAATAAAATGAATGAGATATTAATATTATGAGAATAGATTAAATTATGCACATACATGTACATACCAATATATATAATAATAATAGATATTATTATTATTATTATTATTATTATTATTATTATATATATATCTCAATATCCTAGCATGATTTCAGATCAACTGGATATTTGCATAAAATTGGCCCCCGTGAGGACTTAAAACAGGGTTTCTTGTTTACAAATTGAAAATGAAATCACCCCTATGAACTAAATAATGACTAATTCCTATTTTGACTATCTACTGGGATATAAATACACATCATGTTATTTGAATTCAAATCTATATAATTTCCCGCTAATCAGGTAACGTCCAAAAGGGCTCAAACAGAACTGAAGATTATGTTGAACGGCATGACAATTATCCAACAATGGACTTCGGGAGCCCACAAGTGTTTGACATCAATTCTTCTTCACAATCATTGGAACTCCAAAGAGCTCTAGTTATCTAAGTGATCCGCACAATCAAATCTTCAACTGAGATTCAAATCTTGGAACAGAGCTCCACTAATGCAATGAAGAACAAACTCCATTAATGCAAAAAAGGATTCAATTTATGAAACAAGACTCCATTAAATGTCATAATTTCAAAAAGAGTTAATCACGAAAGATAATAATTCATTTCTATAGATTTGAATAAAAACTTCATACATTCATTATGGTATATCATATCATAAGCTTGTAATTAACCTAACATGTCATCAAAATAAGATACATACAAGTATATAGATCATCACCATGTTAATTAATTATCAAAATATGATATTTTTTATAGTTTAAATTGTGCATTAGAAAGGTATTGTTTTGATCTCATCATCGTATATCTTTTTCTCAACAATTTTCTTTCCAAATTCATGTTCACTGCCCTCATGAAAATATGAAACATTGTGAGCACTTCTCATTTAAACAATAATTTCAATAAATAAAAAAAATTAACCATCATCTCTAGGACATACAAATTGATCTAGCAAGTCTCTTGATGATTTTGAAAGTTGAATTGTACCACACTCCTGCAAAATTTTGTTATTATGCAAAGTAGAATAAATATAGCATAATAGTTAATGGTGAATTGTAAAATCCACATCATATTAGCAACAAGTATTTTGAATATTAAGAGGTATACAATAAGATGGCTTGAGAGATTAAAAATCCATTTTTTATATTTGCAATGTTGGATGTCTCACAAAAAAATTTGAACAAAATGTTTTGAAATACTTCCAAGAAATGTTAAGGATGTGGTGTGCGATCTCAATTGCCAATTCTTAACTTCAAGACATCCTTTACATTGGATGACACTCTAGAGTTAGAGTTCCAAAATTTCTGAATTTCCTCCTTCACACTATCAATTATCTTCTTATCAACATGTAGAATCCTCCCAGCAAAAGCCCATGTATCATTTTGAAGAGGATCGTCAAGTCTTTCTCTTCTTGCAAGTGCTCTATCCAAAGTTTTATGATTAATGTTGAAATCAACACAAGTTTGTCTCATAAAGTGAGCTTTTCTCAAATGATGGCTTACTAAGGAGGTTTTAATCACCCTTTAAGAAGGTCTCATATCTTTTTCCTTTCTATTCTTTCCAATATAATTGCGAGCATTAAAAACAAAATTGACAATGAAAGAATTTTTCTCCATCTTCTTGTTCACATGAATCTTCAAATTGGCTAGAAAAGGTATCATCTTTTGTATCTTTAGTAATTGTACAAAAATTTGGCATTGCTTGGTTAATGTCTTATTGCTAAAATACTCATTGAAAATATCCATAGCCCACAACCGATTGGTTCTTGTTGGTATCTTACCTTCAAAATTATCTATAATATTCTCATAAATTTCAAGTAACCATTTTGGGGTTCTTGAAGGTCTTGAATTTGGAAGTTGTCTTTCTTCCACACAAGGAACTCTATTTCTCATGTAATTTGGCATTTTATAACATTCACTTGGTTCAACAACTTTATTTTATATGTCAATTCCAACTTTTTCACTTTCAATTTCAATTCCCACATTTTCATTTATAAATTCAATATTAGTTTGAACATTTTGACTATCAATTTCAACATTTTCATTCCCAACTTGAATATCTTGTTCAATATCTTCAATATCAATCTCTATATTTTTATTCTCATTTTAAAAATCATGTTCAATATTTGCATATTCATTCTACTCTTTACTTGAAATAACATTTATGTGTGGAAGAGAGGCCTCACCTTCACTAATATTTGGCATATTGTGTCTTCTCTTCCTATGACTTTCTCTATCTCTATGTCTATAAGCTTCAATTTGGTCTTTTGTAAACTTTCTCTTTCATTTTTGCTTTCAATGACTACTACTCCCCATTATACCTCCAAAAAGATGATCATGAATGATTTCTAATGATAAATTTGTGAAAAGATGCTCAAAAAATTCTAATTTTGTCTCTTGATGTCTGAAACCACGTGTTTGTCGCTTGCAAAAAGAATGTAGGGATTGTTGGGATGCTCAAAATGGCCCACTACACTCTTTTTTGTGGCCCAGGTATTAGACATCTGAAAATATCAGATATCCCATATGATTTTGATATCTAATATTTTTTACATGGGCGCCAAGGATTTACAAGGGGGCCAAGAATTTACGATTTTCACCCTTGTGAAAAAAGGTATCAGATTTTATCCGATATGCGATACCTTTTAAAATATTTAAATGCATATTTTATCCATTGTAAAGTGTTTGTGTGTGTGTGTGCGCGCACGCGCGCGTGTGCATGTGCGTGTGCATGTGCGTGTGCGTGTGCGTGTGCGTGCATATATATATATAATATTCAATACACAATATATAAGGGGATAGGGAAAGGGGGGAGATAGAGAGAGAAGGGGACAAGGTGTGAGAGAGGGGGCAGAGAGAGAGAGAGAGAGAGAGAGAGAGAGAGTATTCAACATAATATTTATATATTAAATAAAATATATAACATAATATTTTTAATATCATACATAATAGTAATATAATAATTCATTTTATTATATATTATACATAATTGTATAAGATATTATAAGATAGAATAATATAATCTATATATTAAATAGTATATAGTATGATATATTATATACTATGTTAGGAATAAACTGGAAAATATCAGATATCCGATATTCGATATGTATCGGATATCCAATACCTCTGACACAAATCTGCAACCTTGGTATTTAACTCAGAATCACTTTGGATTTAGCTAGGACATGCCAAACCTAGAAAATCAACACAAAAAACATGGTTAGGAGTTTTCCTTGCATTTTCGAACTTCAACCATATAGCTAACGACTTATTTTATCCAAAATTGACAAAACAATAAGGGTTTCTTAAGGAGACTCTCAGCTTTCCACCAATATAAGTTATACCTTGTTTTGACTTTAGTAAATAATTATTAATCATTTTCTATTTGAAATATGTCTAAAGTCTTAATTGATAGGCTGATTAAAAAACATCTATAACTTTCAAATGGTATCACATTTTTTGAATATGAAACATGTGTCACATTTTATTCTTTGCATACTATAGGATTAACAAAAAAAAAAAATTGAAGTTTTTACCAAGTTATGATGGTCAGACATACTAGTTTTTATATTTTAAAATAGTTGTAATAAAAGACATAATTAATATTTTACGTTTTACAATTAAATATGTGTCACATCCATACATGAGTCTTCTACTTATATCTAGAATCTTATAAAAAAATTTATCATTTGATGTGGTTAGGGTGGCCAGACATACACCTACTTCTTATCTTTTTCCTAAAATTTGAGTACTATTGCATTGGAATTTTAACTTTTCACCAAATAAATTAATTCTTTTTCAGAAAATAACTAATGGCATAGAAACTACATTCAATTTGCTACGGATTCTATTGTTACATATTTTTAAAATAATATTGATAACTTATTAAAAAAATTATGTCAAGTTGACTAACTCTATTTTTTTAAATTTCATCGCCACTTAAGGGCCTAGTTTGGCCCCTCATGATCCTGCACATACCTTGTAGGTAATGGCAAGATACATTGAATGATATGTGGTCCATAATAATGAATATGTCAAAAGGTTTTTAAAAACATGTTTAACATTTTATGTCCTTAGTTTTCATCAAGATCAAGGGATGGATTTGGATAGGATGGAAGTAGGATAAGAAAGATAAAGGGTATAAATGGATGACAAAACTAAGGAATGGATAAGGTAAGGGATATGGATTGAAGGGTGTGAATAAGGTGAAGTAGATAGGAATCATGATGCTTATGGATATCCTTAGCTTGGTCAAGATAAAAAGTGGAAAAGGGAATATGGATGTAGATATGGTGATGGATAATGGATGATGAGGGATAATAGAGGATGTGTTAGGTAGGATAGTATGATTGAAACATGCCCCCAAGTTTAGAGTGTAAGAGGATAATGGATTACACAATATGCTTGTTTTTTTAGGTTTTCCTCATGGTACTTTCCTAGGGCGCATAAAGAAATGGTTTTACCATAGGAAAAATTGTCTCTTTGCATTTATTTCTTTTGTATTTTCTCTTTCTTATTTTTGTGTCACACAAGACGCATATTTGCTAGGTTTTCATCAAAGTAGTGATTTTTCTTCTTTTCTAATTTTTTAGAGAGCTTTAAGTTTTTGGAAGATAATGGATGTAGGATAGGAGATGGAGGAAGGATTTAAGCCTCTTGTTCTTTGGATAGTGCCCCTGGAAGATATGTTATAATGAATTGTGGCTATTAAAGGTATGCTCAAAGATATTGATAGGGTAATAGTAGAAGGAGATTAAATGGATGATAAGATGGACTAGGGTAATGGATTTATGTAAAGGATTAGATAAAAGGTATGGAAATATGGAAAAGAACTGTTGGATAATAGATGGGGTGTTGGTAGATTTATGTAGGGTGCATGGAAATGTTGGCAAGATCAACATTGGAACACACACCTTGAAGGGTGGTGGAGTGATGGGGGGAATGGATTTTGGAGCTAGAGATAATGATGGAGGAGTGGATGTTGACTTTGGGACACATAAACCCAAAATAGATGGAGATGTAGGGGTATCTAAGATAGTGTATTTTGGGACATAGGGATCCAAAATGGATTGGGAAGATGGAAGATAACTAGGTGGAGGAAGAATGAAAGCATTTGGAATGGTGATCTTTGATGCCAATTTTGATTTTTCATTCAGATTTAGTGCTTCCATAAGCAACTTGGGAATCAACATTGTTTTTTTTTTCATTTTGTTTGATGGGAATTTGTGGCCTTTTGGATTTTTTTTTTCTTTTGGATCAAATTTTTATTTATTTTTACATGTGTTTTAGATGAGACATGTTGAACTTTGGTTGTATGTGGATTTTTGGGCGAATAGATTTTATGTTTGGCATCCAAATTGCTTCTAAGAGCATTGAAGTTCATGGGTGGATACGAGTGAGATGGAGATCTTTTGAGTGACTTCATGTAGCTGGATGGTTTGAAAGTTTTCAAGGACATGTGTCTTTTCTAATCTTGACTTGTGAAAGGGAAAGTGGATTGTGAGCTAGGGATGATATGGTCAATGGTGGATGGAGGGATATAAGGACCTAAGATGGATAAAAGGGATGAGGGATTTGATTTTGGGATATAAGGACCCAAAATGGATTTGGAGGATGGGGAAGGTGTGTGTTTGGATTTATATGGAGGAATATGGGATTTAGAAGGAAAGCCAACATCTTGAGGATAAGATACGTAGCCAAGGCCATGATAACTTGAATTTTTTTTATATGAAGGGGTTCTAATATACCTTGTTCACTAAGGCCTAAACCTTTACCTTGATAATGCATGCTTTAAAAAAACATTTACCAATGGGATTTTTGTAGCATTTGAAACAAGATGCAAGTCCATTTTGAGGTTGATATGGTATGGAAGGAATGATAAGCTCAACAAGTAGACTAGATTGGATAAAAGTAGAGGAATCCATGTGATTTGTAAAGGGTTCATAAATAGCTTAGATAGGGGTGATGGGATCTTGAGGTGGATTAGAAGGATTATGACATGGAGATGGAGGGGTGATGGGATCCTGACATGGATATGGAGGATTATGAAAGGAGATGAAAGGATACTTTGATCTTTACATGGAAGAGAATCATTGAATGAAATGGAAGGCACGTCATGATCTTTCTTAGGAGGTGGATTATGAATGAGACTTGAAAGGATGATTTTCTCTTGAGATAGAAGGGAAACATAATGGATGGAATACAAAGGGGTGACGAGATCATCATGAGATTATAGGGAAATGGGATCTTGGTCAAAGATTGAACGGGATTGGAATCTATTAGCATCTTGATCTTGATTTATATTAGGACTTGTTTCTTTGTACTTTGTATTATCCTCTTGAAATTTATCTAGTTATAATTATGGTGTATGAGTTTAGATATGTATGGAGGATTCTTGGAAGGGTTCAATACTTTGGCATGATAGGAATGGATTTTGAATGGGACTCATTGAAGTATGTTTGATTGGTAATGGAACCTATCCAGTGGCATTGGATCTAGAATTGTTGAATTGTAGAAGGGACTTGTATCAAGGGATGGATTAGCTTGGATTTGTATTATGGATAGACCTTGGGGGTAAACACGAAAGGTTTCATCATTGGAAGCATTGCTTGATGGAGATGGTGTGGATTCTTGTTGTAAAATTTTAGGAGACGAAGGAATGGTGGGAGATATGGAGGTCACTTGTGGAGCATTGCTATACATACGTAGATGATTTTGATCATGTTTCGAAATAACGTCAACAAATGCCTAACTCCTTATTAGCTACATTATTGGAATGGACTTCAATAATAATTCACCTTAAACAATAATGTGTTGAATGATGTTCCTCAATCTTATGCAACTTAGAGCTTTATGTCCTATGGTGTTCACAGAAGTCATTGTCATTCCACCAAGATAGTTTAAAAGGTCTTAGTTCATAATGTTTTACTTTAGAAGTATGATGATGTTTGATTTCTCAAGCTTATTTGAATTTGACTCAACTAGCTACCCTATAGGCGTGTATTTTTGTCTCAGTGCCAAGAGATTGTTTTTTGTAGGTTTTTAGTTTGGAGGAAAGTGAGAGCCCATAAATTGTTTTTTTTTTTGAGAATGTGTATATGGTATCAAAAATGCAAATGAGACTATTGCTATGTTTTTGTGATTCTTTTATTTTTGGAAAAATGACAATGTGACTATAATGACAACTAAGGAATGAAATCTATGTTTTTGGGATTTTTTATTTTGGGAAATGACAATGTGACTATAATGACTACTAAGATTTGAAAAAAAAAAATTTGGAATTTGTTTTTTTGAAAATGAAAATGACAATGTGACTATAATGACCACTAAGAAATGAAGTCTATGTTTTTCAGATTTTTTTTTTTTGTAAAATAATTGAGATGACAATACGATTAAAATGGCAACTAAGGAATGATTGTTAACCTATGAAAAATTTTGAAAATATTGTAATGCAAACCCAAGTGACTAAAAGGGTAACCTAGACCTCAAAGACAAAATGATGAGGATGGTGATTGACAAATGTTGTACCTATCACTAGGCTATTGAGCTATGTATTTCTACAAGTTGGTGGAATTCGAATTCGAAAAGAATGTGTTAATGAGGTCAAGATATCCTACCAATGACAAAGGAATGATTCAAGTTTTGGATTCACAAGTTCTGAAATATTTCCCTAAGGATCAATGTGTTAACCTAGTGGGTGCAAATTCTACTCTAATAATTTTCATGCATTAATTGAAAAGATTGGGAATATTAGTTGAAATGTAAAGGTTAAAAAAATAGAACTATTGATTTGAAATGCAAATATTAAAAATTATTGGACAATTGGTTAAAATGCAAAGATTACCAAGAATGGACTATTGATTGAAATGCAAAGATTGAAAATATTGACTATTGAATGAAATGCAAAGATTGAAAAGATTGGACTATTGATTTTTTAGAAACCCTAATTACGATTTGAGAATGACAAGGGAAACCTAATGCACGCCTAGACTTAAAAATGGAAATTGTGATTTGACCTAAATAAAAATTTTAGGAAGACAAGTTTAACCTAAAAGTGCAAACCTAGATTTCAATTAAAAACCTAAATGGACATGCAAATTTTAGATGCCAATTATGTTTCTCAGTCTCGGATGTTCTCATAATTGTGTGTTTCAACCCTAATCAGCAATTTGTGTTCTCAATTTTAGAAACCCTAATTTTAACTAGTGAATACATAGAAGATTTGACAAATGAGGTGGCAATTTTGATGGTTGTGGCGGTCAATATAGCGGTTGCGACATTTTATCTTACAACTGCGGTGTTCTTATTTTGCCTAGATTTAATTTTAGTTTTGATCATATTATAAATATAGGCATTCCAACATCTTCAATATTGAGCTTTGTTTTCTGACTTGAGCTATCTACTCAATGTCTTTTCTTTGATCAACTAATTTTGAAACCATAACAAACCCATCATGAAAGGCCCACACCATTCTTGGTTGGCATCTTCTAAACATAGAAAATGGCTTCACATGACCTCCACATGGTCACCACTTTCTTTTCCAATCAAGCGGTTATCATAAAGGTGTTTTGTAACTCCTTCAGGACCTAAAAATAACACATGCAAAGACAAACAAGCTTAGGTGCCCAAATTACGGAAGTGTGCAAGTGACATGTGTCAACATGCATGTGACACATGACAAAAATTCTCTAACTCTCAAATCCCACGCCAAAATTGTAGATTCCCTCCAAAAAAACATTCATCTCCCAAGCGAACACCTAGGTTGGTGAATGCTTCCAAACACTAATATAGAGATTAAAAAGAGGGTGTTAGAGAAATTCAAAACTGCCATGTGGACAAAACAGGGTGGTAGGAAAAAATCTTACTATGTCAAAGAATTTAACCCCAAGTGAGACCATGGCGATAAAGAATATTTAGGTTCCACAATTCAAGGCAAGGCAAAAATTGTGATGGTTCAACTGAGAACCAGCTCTCATCATTTGTGATGCAAAACTAGAAGATGGAAAGCTCCCAAAGAGATGTGGGAAGAAAGAACTTGTAATTTTTGTAGCAGAGGGGTGGTTGAAACAGAGTGGCATTTATCAAGGAATATGTTGCTTATGAATTTATTCGCAGTTACTACGAAGACAACTTACAAGTCAATAGTTTGAATGAGCTTTTTGAAGAGGCAAACTTACACAAAATGGCTACTTTCCTAACGAGGATTCACAAAAAAAAGGATCTACTTGGAGAAACTTCAGCAGGAAAATTAATTGGTCCTATTTTCGTCCCTTAGACCGCTGGTCTCGTGGACATCATTAAAATTCATTCATTCATTCATTCAAATGGCTTATGACAACTTCTAATATGTTTCCTACTCTAGAAACTACATATACATTATAACTTGGGCAAATATTTAATAATAAAAAATTTAATTAAAATCAAATCTAAATCTCTCACTACCCATAAATCAAATGTGTAGTGACAAAAAATAATTGCACCAAAATAAGGATCAATTGCACAATGACTAGGATTAGTTGCACAAGAATTAGAATTAACTGCATGGTAGTTATAAAGATAAATTGCGCCAAAATTGGGATTTGGTTGTGCTCTGGCAAGGATCAATTATAAACCAACAAGGTCAATTGCACTAATCTACTAAAAGTATCTAAAAATTAGATAATCAAGTGTGAATAAATAGGATCATTTATTTAGATTTGGAGTCGGTTATAACCTAGTTATAACGTGACAAGGATCAATTGCACAAATGTGCAAAAAATGTATAATAAGTGGATGTTGAACAATGCATACATATTAATTGCACTATTTTTCATCTCAATTGCACTGAAAGTAGGCTCATATACATTGAAGGTCAGCTCAAATGCATCATATAAAAATCATTTATTTAGGCCCTTATCACAATTTTATTCAGCTAAACATTAGTACCTAGACATTAACATGAATATTAAATATATGTGTCATACAAGATTGGTCTTCACCCATGGATGCTCCTACATCAAATCTAGTGTACACTTTAAACAAACTTACAGAGAGGAAAATTCCAACCTCCAAAGCATCAAAACTCAACTTCTGCTACAACCCAATATCAAGCCTTGAGCTTCACAAAAGATCAGAACTCAATCATGGAGGAATTGCAACATGTCTATATAAAATTAGACATACAATCTCCATCTCAAATCTTGTATATATAAGCCAAGAAACCCTTGGACTCAAAACCATGAACCAAACAGGTTTGCATGCAGCTGGAGTCCTTGCCTTAGGTAGGGGCGTAGGAGAAAGTCTCGTTGTTGATTTCATAGATGAAAGCAATGAGCAACTATTTTGAGAGAGCATGAATTGGAATATGTAGCATAGCTAAAGGGAAAGGAACAATGAGTGGAAATAGGAGGGCACATCCATGTTGTTGAAGGTGCATTGGGAGCACAATGAATTTTGTCAAATAAGGTAAGAGCACAGAGTTTTAGAAGTTGCAGGGTCAAGGACAATGGGGTCTTAGAAGATAGGACTGTCACAAATTGATATTGTTCCTTAGAGTACAAGGCATCATGAATACAAAGAAATAGTGACTTACAAATATAGGGGCATATTGACAAGGAGACGATGTAAGACAATTTTTAGTTGTTGTAGTAGGAAAGAGTAGATGGCACACATTGGATTAGCAATGCATGAGAAGGTTCAATGGATAGATATATAATTGAAAGAACAATAATGGCCTTGAATATCAAAATACTGTATTGTTATTATGAACGTAAAAGTGAAAACAGAGTTAGAGTTTTCTATTGCACACACAGATTAGTAGTTTGAGCCTTCAAACCTGACTGTAATGTGAATTATCATTTATTTCATTCAATGTGAATACAATGAAAAGGGAGTGCCTTTGAAGCTAAAAATTTTATATTTATATACATGTTAAAAGTACAAGGTAGATGCTCAAGGCTTTCATTTCTGAAGTCTTCTACATACAACAGGAGAGTGTTGAAGTTAAAAATTCTATATCTATATACATGATAAAAGTACTAGGAAGATGCTCAAGTCTTCCATTCATGAAGTCTTCTTCATACAACAGTCGGGCACAATGTTGGACATAGTGCTACAGGACTCTGCGAGTCCCGAGCCAAGTTCGGGCTCGAGATTTTTTCTGGCTCTAGACTCAGACTCGGTCGAGTCCAGCAGAGTCTTGCTCAGACTCACCGAATCCAAAGACTCTCCAGACTCTGCAAGTCCCGCTTTCTGGACTCCGCCGCGGCCAGCAAGAAATAAGGAAAAAAAATATTATAATTAATTTTCCTTGCTTTTTTATGAACACTACGTATGGAAAATAACACAGTGTTTCATTCAAATCTAGTAGTACCACAGCGAAACATATTTTGGCTTCTATTAACCAATAATGTGTTTGGTCCTATGGATGTGTCTTCCAATGAAAAATCTATTGTTATAATTATCAATTATTTCTCGAGATATACATGTACTTACTTTCTAATAAATAAGTATGATGTATTTTCTATGTTTAAAGAATTTAAAGCACTTGTTGAGAAACAAATAGATAGAATAGGCTTTGAAGAGAAATACTAGCGCTGAGTATTGCTCTATAAATTTTGACGATTATTATAAAAATTGAGGAATTGTTTTATATAAAAAAACTCCATATACTTCACATCAAAATAGAGAAAAAAAAATGGATGAGTGAAACTTTCATAGACATAGATACTTCTAATTTTACTGTGTATTAGATAGATTTCAGATGACTTCAAAGCTAAATTGGGGGTGGCAATCATCAATGAGGTGAAACGATGTATGGCTGAGTTGTCAGTTCACAATGAGGATGAAGTAATAGAGAATGTTGATGGTGAGATGCAGGGATTGTTGTATGGGTGAGATGACTTGGAGGATGTTTCTATTAAAGCTCTATGAAAATAAGCTTAGGTTCTGAATTATTGTGTATTTGATGTTAATTGACTAAATGATGCATGAAAAAAACTTTAAATCCTTAAAAATCTTTAAATTTCTTGGGTTTTTTGAATGTCGAGTCCGGACGTTGAATCCAAGTCTGAGCCCGAAACCAGCTTGTCGAGTCTAAGGCAAGTCCGAGTCTTGTAACTATGGTTGTAGATGTAACTGTAGGATAAGTCTTTCATTAGTAAGGAATTCAGATTTGTGATGACGAAAAATAATGAGCGCGAAAATACCTCCAGATTTCAGCATCTTCCCACATCAGATCTGCAAACAGAGCTTCAATTGAAAAGTTACACATATTTGAGAAAACATGGTACTTAGTCTTAGAGATGAAGATAAGCGTTTAAAGATTGAATTACATTCATAACAGAAGAAACAAACCAATAAAAGTGCAGCCCACTAAAAATCTATAATAAACATTATAATCATATTAGAGATTAAAAGACAATGTTTAATGCAAGCATGATTGTTTCATCATGCATGTTTTCCCAGGCAATTGTCTGAAAGGGCCCTGAGTATCTTCAGCCTCAACTTCTTGTCAGTCTAATGACACACCAAGAAAGCTGCTAGAATTTGCAAATTAAGACAATGAGATTGAGAATTTTGACAACACAAAATGATTAAAGTTATCTTTAAAACACCTCACAAAGAAATCAATGATTACAGACTAGTAATGAATTCCATGATTCAGTACACAAATACAAAGGTAATATTATTTTCACAGAGAGATTAATGCAATCATGACATTGATTAATGTTATCCCTGTATAAATCTGGATGTTGTCAAACTTCTATCCCAAACCAGAGACCAAAAACTAGACAAAACCCCACAAAAATTCTACAATTCGTGGCCATTATAGCCACCAATCTATTACAGTATACCAAATACAAATGGAATTGTGACTCTTATACATAGGAAATCATTTGAGAAGAAGAAAGAAACTGGAAATTCAAAAGGTAACAGGGGCATCCCTGAGTCTGGAGTGGAAGTGGAAGGGATGTCCTCTGCCACCACACTTGATGCGTCAACATTATTTTATTTTCACATGTGGGTATGGATTCAATATTAATACAACAGCATTTACCTACTTTGTTTATTATATTAATGAATGATAATATAATGCCAACATCTTATGTGGGGCCATTGGAGTTTCTCTCATCCAGAAAGCTTAAATTGCTTAACATCAACATTCTATTTTTCTTTAATTAAGTAGTTGAAATGGGGTGCTTCATCCCAAGGAGAATGCCAATGTTCCTAAACTGCAGGCATAATGCCAAGAAAATGACCATCCACTGGTCTAAAATGCAATAAATAAGCTTAAAATGCATGGATTTGGCCATATACAACTCTATACATGTGAATATGACTATAGAAAGTTATGTTTATTGTTAGTTTTAGATAATGTTAGCAGACCCAACACTCCCAAAAATACTCAGGCCACACAACTGATTGTGTAGTTACGTGATGTAAACAATCACACAAAGACATAGTATTGTTCTAATGCATTATTTACCTACTTTAGTAGGTGGCATTAACCCTAGTATCTTGTTTTGGCTAACAAAAAATCAATGTATGTGAATTATTTGAGATCACTTTTCCATTACAAGATAACCTATTTTGGACTTAAATGCGGATTTTGAAGCAAATTCATATAGTTTTATGATGTTTTCCTTATGCCCATTTTTTCTCAATTCTCTTTCAATTTGACGAATTTATAACATCTTGTCTTTCTGAAGCTTCACACTATTCTTATACTACACTTCAAAGTTCAAACAACTAAAGCCAAGCATAAACTTTTTGAAGACCATGTCACTTTACAATGTTGAACAAAAATGGGTTGAGTTTTCTATGTTCAACCCCTATACAAGTATGAAGCATCTGACCATTCAGATTTCATTCTTCAATATTAGGGACTAAAATAGAAATATATAAGGAAAATACGTGCATAATTTCCTAGAGAAAGGGGCACATAGGTCTTCTAAAGAGAAATTGAGATATCATGAACAAATTCATAAATCCCTTGTTCTACATAATCACTTCTGATTTCCGCATTTTTTATATTTAATATCAAAGTTTGAGCAAAACAAAAAATTGGCTTGCTAACCTCAATTATTTAGAAAAATGCTTCTGGATAATTTGTGGTAGAATCAAAGTAACGAGAATCGGAATCGGCAAGGCCAAATCGAATCGCGAATCGACCATGAATCGGAATGTAATCGGCCACGAATGGGCAAATTTAAAAAATCCTTGAAATTAGAGATTTTAACAATTTCAAACTTATTTCATGCACCCTTTATTGAATATAACTTAAACACACTATAACATCATCAAATAGTTAAGATTAGAATGTCACATAGTATCATAAAAACATTTAAACAACAAAAACACTTGTAATCATAGCATCATGAATTATGATCATACCATCATATACTTCAAGTTCAAGTTCAACATCAAAGATTCAAAATAATAAAATTAAATCATAACATCAGTTCAACTATCATTGTTTGAAGTTCAACTAATGGATTAATAATTTATTGATATTCTTCTTCTCCATCATCATCATCTTCTATATGGAGCCTAATAAGACTTGAAGGTTTGTTTTCCCCCACTTTTATTGGTGTAGTTTCCACCCTAGATTATTAAATGGGGGTTTGGGGGCAAAGCCCCCAAGACTGGGTCTAGGGGCAGCGCCCCTTGTGCGCTCCCTGTCGCAGTACAGGGCAGGGTCGAGGGGGGTCCAAGGACGAACTAGACTTCTTAGGATTTAGTTTAACTATAAGTATCGGCAACAAGCTGCAAAATTTTCTATTTGAGTGCTTTATTCTTCTAAGAAAAATCAGATATGTTAGTATAGATAATTCCAGCAGCATTTGTGCCTAATAGAACCACTGAAACAATTAATAGTGATGCCGGTACACTGCCCTGAAAAAATAACACAAACAACAGAGAAAATCCCTTTTATTCAATGATCACTTATGACCTGAAATAGGTTGGTAGGATTACAGACAGAAACAAAAAGCATAACCCTAATTGCATGGCAAGATTTCAACCATCATGTGAGCAATTGATCCCAAAATCAAAACCTCAACTATACACAATCAAACTTCAGAAATCCACGGTCTTATTATGTTGAGAAGATAACCTGCGGCCAATTTTTGGCGATTCACGCAGGTGATTCACATGATGTTTTGGATGAATCGATGAATCGGCGATTCATGCAATTCATCCCAACGAAATTGGCAATCTGATTCGCTGATTCATAAAAAATCGGCAGGCCTGAATCGAATCGCCAAACCGGCAATTCAGGTGATTCTCGTTACTCTGTAGAATAGAACCTTACCTACAAAATGCATGGAAAATGTGGAAGCAAAAACAAGCCACGTGCAAACATAGCATGCCTACAACAAAACATGTGCCATGTTGTCAAGGAGTATGTGCCCTAGACTGGAGTCCTGTAAAAATCTAAATAGAATGTTTGATATTGTTCCTCCCACACCAGGACATTAACCAAAGACAGCGCCCTTAGTATATGTCCAACATCACAGCCCCTACAAAGACGGCTACATTTCCAAACATTAAAAACTAAGGAAAATGTTTCCTCTACTTATTCTGATTGGTTGCAAGAATAATTTGTAAATGAAAAAAAATAAAACCACAGGAGAATTTAGGAGCTATCAATCAGAAAATATGAAAAAAAAATTTAGAAAAATAGCATTTTAATAACAAAATAACAGCAGCTGACACGAGAAAGAAATAATTTTATATTAAAGGAACATAAAATCATTGGTTTTCTTTCCTTGGATACGGATTGACTACTGGAATTTACTTTGCAGACTTTATCATTGAGATAATTATAAAAGGTAACCTTACAGTAGACCCAGAACATATGAGCATGTCATCAAACGAAAAAGGTTTTGCATATTACAATATAACTTCTCTGCTAGAGCTAATTTAAAGAAAGGCTACAACTTTTGAAGGTCAATATTGAATTCTTGAATTAGCATTAATTTAAAAACATCCTTCAATTTTTCCTTGAGATTTTGTTCTTTTTATATGCATGGTTGGCAGTTACCATAGCTGAACAAACTTTTGTAAAAAAATGGGAGGACTCTTCAGTTCCAAATGTTTTTAAATTGTGAATTATTTTTAGGGAAAAATTCACAAAAATAGCTCATTAGCGATTTTTTTAGTTTCCACCTTTAAAAGCTTAAAACTAATGCTTTGCACTCAAGTCACCATATTTTGTTCCAACTTTGTTCTTACTATCTCAAGCTCCAGAGAGGAAAATTCAAAAGATTCTATTGTCAGTCGGCAGAGATACCCTTATCTTGCTTACTACTCTTCTTTGGCCCTTGCTAGTGTTGATCCCTCTAGTAGAGCTCGCTGCTGGTACGCCCAGGCCGCAGCCTTGCTGGGTTCTGTGGGGATCTTGATTGATCATCTACCCCCGTTTTAGTTTTCCTTGGACTCTCCCACCCACCTCCTCCCCTCCCAGCAGGAGCTGAATGACCACGTCAGACTCGACATCTATAGACAGTATATCACCACGACCTGGTGCAACACTCTTGGAGGACTTCGTCCCAGGATGGCCTCCTATGTCGAGCACTATATGGAGATTCTTGATGGGGTCATTGTGCGTCCTTCATACCTGGCGTACCGATGGAGTCACGCTCTTCGTATTTCTTTGGGGCCTTTCAAAGTCAGCTCTCACCGGCTCCGCATACAGACAAATCACCACATTGACAAGTCTGACCGGATCTGCCACCTATGCACCTTGTTGGAGACTGAGTCCAAGGCACATTTCATTTTCCGATGTCCCATTTACTACAAGATCAGAGGGAGATTCTACTGCCTGTTTAGAAAGTGCAGCTCCCTTGCCTCCTTCAGATACACCGATCAGTGGTGCCTTGCTCTTTATCTTCAGGAGACCACATGGCTTCGAGATTCCACCCTCCAGCTTATGTTCCCGTCCAGCCAGAGATATGATCATCTTATCACACCCTTTTTCACTTCGGCGTCTCCTGCCCACGGTACGAAGCGCCCTCTCAGTCCTCCTTCTTCTGGACACACCAGGCTTGTGAGACCTCGTAGAGATCGTATAGATCACACTCGACAGTAGCACTCCACCACCAATGTTACTCAGAGACGGTCTGAGGCTCCTTCTAGTCTCGGATCGTATCCTTCGGTGCTTGATTACTTCTATCCCGGAAAGAGCCTCTAAGCGCTCTCACTAGTTCTTATGTTTTTTGTTTTCTTCTTTCTTGTTATTGTTCTTTCCTCGGACACCGTTTGGTGCCCCTGTTGTTGGTTGTTTTGCTCTGTATGTTCCCAGTCCCTTAGACTTGGTGGTCTCTTGTTGGACATTAATAATTTATCTTATCTTATCAGGGTCTTCTTTGCGTTGCACAAAACTGCAAGAAAGGTGTTTCTACAAACTGAAATATATTATATAGCAAGAATCATTCTAACAAGACACGTTACAACACTCTGATACTAACACTATATATATATTATTATACTAATGTACATAACACACATATACATCCTAACTTGAAGCAGTTTGGTCAAAAAATTGGCATAGAATTTTACAAACGACATGGCTCCCGCTCCCGCTGCTCGACCTACTCCCGCTCCCTCCCAAACGCTTCCTGCTCGTTCTGTGTTAGGAGGAGCTATCAAAGGCAAGAACGCATGTCTCTCTGTGCCTAATGCAAATTCTGGGCTCGGGAAACCTCTGACGGGTGGGAGTCTGAAAGTTTTTCCGCTATCACATCCAAAGCCTCCTCCTCCTGCCGTCTCTGCAAAAGATTTGGATGCAGCTGCGAGGGGGAAAGCGGATGCTCTGGTGGATTCGACTACTGCAGGGAGGGTCATGGTGGCTTCTTCCCATGCTGCGCCTGGTTCTCCTGGGTGGGTTAGGGTTTCGGTGGTTGCAGCTGGGGAAAATGCTTCCTTGGTGCCTGCTGCGAATCTTATTGCTGCTGGGGGCTCATCTCAACGAAAACCTGTTGCCTCTAAGCAGTTCTCGGCTGCTGGAAAGCGTTCTGTTGCCCCTTTCCCTCTCTCTGACTCTCTAATCCTCCCTCTAGATGGAGAGGTTGCGGAAGCCATTGATCATGCTTCTTCAGTTCTTAAGGATCAGGGTCTTATCTGCAGATTTAAGGGTCTCTGGCCAAGTCTTCCAGATTTGCATGCCTGGATTTCTCGGCATTGGGAACCAGTCATTTCTGAAACGGTTCACATTTTCCCAATGGCAAGGGGTTTTTTTATTGCCAAATTTGAGAGGGCTGCTAATAGGAAAGTGATACTATGTGATCATTTTTTTAGCTGGAATGATTGGAGTATGCTCATGATGAAGCCTTGGCATCCAGATTTTGACGCTTCTACTGAGTCTTTCTCGAAGGTTCCTACTTGGGTAAGTCTCCCTCATCTCCCTCTTCATTTCTGGGTTAACTCTCTTCTTGAGGCAGTGGGTGAGGCTCTTGGGGACTTCTTGATGGTTGATGAGGAATCAGACGATATTCTTCACTCAACTTTTGCTAGGATCCTGGTTGATTTGGATACATCCAAAGATCTTCCAAAAAAGGTTAAGTTGGTGCACCCTAAAGGGTCATGGATCCAAACTTTGGATTATGAAGGCATCCCCTTTAGATGCAGGAGATAATTTAAAACTGGTCACTTAGCGGACCAGTGTGGATTGGAAAAGATTAAAAAACCTGCTTCTTGGTGGAAGGGGGCCTCTTCCCAACACTACTCTGTTGTGAAGGATTCTTCTATCAAAAGCTTTTCTCAGGTTGTCTCTTCTTCTTAGGAGTTAGATGAGCCTAGTGTGCCTCTTGGGTCCGCTGATGACTCCTCACTGGGTGTTGTCCCCGTATCTGATGTTCGTGGCTCTGTGGGTAGTGGGGCTTCTGCTCCTCTTACTGGCAACTCCCCGCTGGTTTCTTCGGAAAAGGTTGCTGCTGAGTCTTCTTCTGATGTTGCTTCATTGGATTATACTGGCCCTTCCCTGGGACAGCCTCAGGTTTTGGGAGTCCTGAATCTTGATTCAAATTCTATGCTGGATTTGGCCAAGGATGTGGAGGGTGGGTGGACTTTTGTAAAGGGAAAGAAAAAATCATATCGTCCACCCTCTTTTGATATGTCTCTTCGTTCCCTGAAGGGAAAGAAATAACTTGTTTGAGCTTTCCTTTGCTGGAAGATGTGTTGTTGCTTGCTGGAAGTTCTTAGGCTGCTGGTTTTACTATGTAATTTCTCTTCAGCAGCGTTTGTTCTTATTTGGGTGCTAGATCCTTTTTCTAGTATCTTTTTTGTTTCTTGGTTGAGGGACCCAGTTTCAAAACCCTCGTGGTGGTCTTGCTTCATTCCGTTTTAGATTGCTTCTTGGAATATCTTTATTGACCTTATTGTTCAGGGTTTCGAGGCCCCTTCAAAACCTGTTTTTACCTTAATCAAAAACACACATACATCCTTCTTAATCATCTGAATCAGAGAAATGATCAGTGTTTGGGATATATAAAATAAAGAGATCATCCAAGCTTGGCCAATTTTGAATTTTTAAATGATTTTCATTTTCTAAATGTAACAAGCAAATGAAACAGAGATGCATAGAGATATCCTCAGGTGCAGGAGCTAGGCATGTGGCTGGAAATTTGTCAAGTAGTCTCTTGAATAATGTAATGCTTTTGGGCCTATCTTCATCATCCTAACAAAATGAGTCCCAATATCACTCAAAAGCACACTAATTTTCAAAGAAAACTAAGAAAAAAGCACACTGATTTTCAAAGAGAACTAAGAAAAAAGCACAATCATTTCAATAAGTAAATAGATTGAAACCAAAAAGTTTGTCCTGTGACATTTGTGCTCAATCGAGGATGAACATAAGAAGTAACTATCGCGATTCTGTATTCCTTTATCAAGTCATGGAATGAAACAATATTCTTATTGATTTTAAGAGATAAAAAAGCCCGAATTACAAAGTTTGGCTTTTTAAGTCTAATAATTTTGTATCGATTTCCTTTGTTGCAATGATTGTGTCGGTCCTGCAAGCGAACTAAACTGCTACCCATATGTGGTCTAGACATTCAAAGTCTTGACTTAATATTTAGTTCTAGATATGTTGTAAAAGCTAAAACCTATTTGGCCTAAAACTGCTAGATGGAAATAATTTTGTAAAGTGTTATTCCAGATATCTATTTAATGTAGAGAGAGACTTAGTTGGGTTAAGAATACAAGGAAAAGAAATAGGGATGAAATCTTGACATTATGTACTAGAATTCTGTGTAGGAACTAGAATTATATTTGTTGATGTTGTATATAGTATGTTGTCCCTATTGTCCTTGTAACTACTCTAATTCTTTTGAAAAATTTAGGTAGTCGATGCTATAGTTTGTCTCACAATACTCATCACTACACAATGAATAAGGTTAATTCTTACAACTCAAGCCTAATTTAATGCTCTTCTTTGAAAATATTGAGCAGCTGAAACCAGCCATATAGAACCTGGGGAAAACATCAGGGAACCGTCAAACCCAGATATGAATGAGTGACATAGATATTCACCTATTTTGATGATCTCATGCATTAATTTCTTATTTTTAAAAATTAAAATAATGAAAAATACAAATGAACATTCTGCAGATTAATCACAGGTTTATTTTCGAATTTTTTTAGGCTGTTAAGACTTGTTCTGAATTTTAAAATAAAAATATTACCATGATCGCAAGGAAATGGTGCAGAGATCTGTAATATAAATCTATGGAACCCTACCAGTGAATGCAGAGCCCATTTTGAAACTCCAATTTATTCTCGATAAAATAAGAAGGGCACTGGTGAAAATAATGCTACCCCAGAAAATAAATAGCTAAACGCTAAGGGCAATAATTGGCTTTGTTTTGACGACGAGTACGCTGTTGTTGCGGCCTCTGAAAATGCAATCCAGGAATCAAAGGTGAACACCGTGTTTCTAGAAAGGCAGATTTTAATACAGTAATGCAGGAAGGAAAGTCGATGCCCTCGATGAAAAGCTTACATGCAAATGGCACGTCTACCAATCTGCAGAATGCCACTGGAAACCCAGGAACAGTCACGCCGGTGTGGAATGCCACAACTCCCTGCAACCCTTTTTCCTCCCTAATTTTCCGAGGGAGAAAATCTAAAATACCACCGCAAAAAATGATGGGCAATAATGAGAAAACAGGAATTAACTTTTAGAAATTCATTTTAATAAGAAATATTGCATCAACCATAGTATAAAAAGAATGTTTTGCAAGTTTCACGGACTCCGAAGCAGCAAGTAATATGAATTATACATTGAAAACATTAGTCCCCACCATTAGAAGGCATGGACTAAAAACTAGTCGGCATAGTCTACATTTACATTCAAGCCATCCAAACATCCTCTATGCATTATTCATCCCCAAATAAAATGCAGCTCTAATTTACTCATTTGACTCCAAAGTGCTCCATGAAGGTGTATTAATTACCTCTTAAACACATTATAAATAATCAGTGAAATATACTAGTCTTAATCCATTATATGCAGCCCCTCTACTCAAGATTTATTACAACAATCAACAAAACTAGTGGGAGAGCAAAAAGTGAAAATGATTTGTCATTCTATATTTAAAATATTACACAAATATTAAATAACTAGACTAGACCTGAGACTTACACAGTGCACAACACCACTTAGTCCCCCAATCCTATTAAAAACAAGTAAAGGATAGTCTACTTACAATATCAAAATAACAAAATGCAAACACAGTTTACAGATTTTTGGAACAATAACCGGCATTCAAAACAAAACTTGATGTTCTGGAATCAAGATCAAATTTTTCTAATGAATTTCCCTTTGGAATTACATTATCCAAATTCAAAGGTCAAAAAATATTTAATAAACAAACAAGTGAGAATAAATTCCTACTACTAAGGCTCTGGGGATTAAGCAACACACTGACAAAATGTCCATGTAGGTGAGGTGCCAATACCCTAAACTTCACTTGAGAACTTCAAGACTGCTATCTTTTTCTCGTATATTTTTGCAGAGCAGAAGGGCAATCAAGATGGTAAACACAATCCAGAACACTCAGAATACCAATAAAAAACGTGGATTCTCCACCTGGTCTGTGCTGGATCCGCGGATCCAGCCGAACCCACAAGTCCAAATCCGGACCCTGCCTGGATCCCGCACGAACCGGGTGGAAAATTCAATGATCCTCGAGGATCCCGCGCGAATCCACAGGGACCCGCTGCCAGCCAAAGTGTAAAGTGGGTCCAAAACACTTTAAAAGTGTTTGTTTTTTTTTCCCTTCTAACCCTAAAACGACCCTTCTTATGGAGCCTCCAAATACATTTCATTTCATATTTGCACTCTCATTCTTCGTGAGGTGGTTGCATTCAAAGGAGATCAATTGTGGAGTGACAAATACCTTCCACTAAGCAGATTTGAGTGATTAAGGTATGCATTTCATCCATATTCTTTAGTTTTTTCAATCTTTGATAGATTATTTCAAGTTTTTGAAAAGTTTTTAAAAAAATTCAAGCTTTTGTATAAGTTTTGAAGTATGTTTTTTTTTCATTTTTGTTATAGATTGCAACAATCATACAATGAGTAGTCAAGGCTGAGTGGGTGGGAATAGGTCTCCAAATTTTAGAATTAATAAAGGGTATCCTTTATGGAGACACACTACAAGAATGTCTCAATGTCCTGGAGGTGGGGGGTATATATGGAAATGTAATTTTTGTAATTCACAATATAGTTCCTACTCCCGAGTAAAATTACATTTGTTTGGCCCTGGGGTCAAGGGATTAACATGTGTGAGGGCCCAGGACCAGATAAGAAGGGGTTGCCAGCTATACAAATAGCTTCTTTTGTAAAGGAACAAGAAGATGCTGACAGATTAGTTTCAAAAGGGAAACAAGGTGCTTATACCGGGAAACATAAAACAGGCACAACACTACCACCCACTCATACATCCACTAG
>MU225240.1:5708172-5745686 GCA_018584345.1 Thuja plicata
GTGTTACTAACTTACTATTAACATGTTCTTAGGTGGCTGAAACTCGTTTTGCCTCTCACACTATCGTCTTGAGACGACTTGTGAAGGTAAAGGAGGCATTGGCATTGATGGTCATTAGCAACCAATGAGGCATTTGGAAGTAGTCCAATACAGCAAGGGCCCAAAAGGTGAAGGCCATGATACTGGATGGTGATTGGTGGGTTCGTGTGGATTATGTTTTGGAATTCACCGAGCCAATCATGTCAATGCTTCGCTTTGCTGATACTGATGAACCATGCCTCGGGGATGTCTATGATTCCATGGACACTATGTTGGAGATAAAAAAAACGTAGTTATAGTACATTCATCTATCTTTGTTTATTGAGAGATATCTAGATTCTAAATTGACATAATGATAACTTACATGAGCATCATTTGATATCCTAGGTCATACAAAGGAGAGAGAATGATCCTGAGGACACCTTTTACAAAAGGGTGGAAGCAATTGTTCATCTTCGTTGGAACAAGATGACCACGCCTTTGCACCTCCTCGCATATGCTTTATCCCCCAGGTACTATAGTGCATCCATGCTTCGCCTTCCAGATAGAGTGCCACCATCTAGAGATTCTGAGGTTGCAAAGGGGTCTATGGCGGCACTCAATAAAATCTTCCGCTTTCCAGAAATTGGGGATATTGTTAGTGATGAATTTGGATCATTTATCTCGGAAAGGATCTCGACTCTATTGTTGCCAATGACCAAAGCAAAATGGATGTTATTAAATGGTGGTAGTTTCATGGGTAAGATTATAAGTACCTTCAACCTCTTGCAATAAAGATTCTATCACAAGTAAGTTCTTAAGTTTTTTTCCTTTTTTTTGGCCACTTGCATTGTACATTTAACAGTTAACACTCTTGAATGTATCTTGTATTTTTTAAATTTTGATGGTTTTCTCTCTAGGTTGCGAGCTCTTCTGCCACTGAATGAAATTGGAGTACTTACTCTTTTATCCACTCAGTCAAGTGTAACCGGCTGGCTGAAAAAATAAAACATAAGACTTCGTGTATATTCACAACTTGCGCCTCGTGGCACAGAAGGATCCAAAATATAAAAAGGGGCCAGAGAAGCTTTGGATGTAGCACCTGAGAATAGTGACTTGGATATGACCATTCGGGATCTTGCTCGATCCACTTTGGCTAATTTAAATGATGATGATGATGATGATGAGACCGTCACAATACCCTCTAGTGCTAGTGGAACCATTTTTTGTTCCAGTGATGATATTGATCAACCACTTGCAGCTGTTGGAGACCCCATTGATACGGATTTTTTTGATAATCCATTTGATGATTGATGAACATTGAATCATGTTTCAAATTTGAATGAACTATATTTGGAATTTTCATTTTGTAATTCAGTAATTCAATGTGCTGATTTTCTTTAGAATCGTGAACATAGATCAATGATCAAGTATACTACTTAAATTTTTAATGTTTATCTTGGAGATTTGGCATTGATCAATGATCAAGCATCATAGATTCATACTATGAAATGATTTAGTTTTAGAATTATGTATATTTCTCTTATTTTTGTATATATATATATATATTCACGAACCCATACAAATCCAAATGGCAAAAAAAACCACAAACTGGATTTGCAAACCCAAATCCGTCTCCGAACCCGAATCGGCAACTTAGGTTCCAATGATAACTTTTTATTATTTATCACCCATTTTTTCTAATTTTCTCTATGTTGTTTGGTAGGATCGGTGAGTCTGCAGAAACTTGCGACTTACAGATTCCAACAGGCCAAAATCAGTTGAGTCTGCCGATCAATTTAGTTGGTCTCACAAAGCCCTACTTGGATTTCAACTTAGCGTCTACTCACCTGTAGGATAGCCAGACATAACAAACTGACAAGATCCCAATTAAATCAGCAGCAATAGTGTATATGATTGCCAACAGAAAACTTTCAGATGGACAAGTAACTAAGATACTAATTTTGAAGAAGAAATTACCGGCTCACCCCACTAAAAACATATCAATCAGATTCTAATTGGAAATAAATAATCGTCAAGCTAACCACCAAAGTTATGGACTACAGATGATATTTGTAACTCCATCTAGCATTGGTGGACAAATTAAAATTGGAGTGCCAATATGTATCTTTTCCATTTTCCTTACAGAATTTTTAAGTCAAAAATCTTGGAAGACATGCAAAAATTAAGTCTTGGATGTTTTCAATTAGATAACACATTGAATCCGAAGTTTTGGATGTTATTGAATGGTCTTCTTTAAAGTTTTTTCTCCAAAATATTATTTTATTCATTTACTTTCAAGAAACAGCTTTACAATACTCAACTAAAATTCTCATACACAACACTTCTTCTATTGTGGATGAATTTGGAGGAATTAAAATTGAATGAATTAATTGTACAACTTTTTAACCCTGGTTGAGAATTCTCAACCCTTGATACCTCAACCTCGGTAGAATACAAATGGAGCAAAGAACTAGATTTCATCATTTTGATGACGAAGAGACAAAAATGCGATGCCAATCATACATGCAGTCTCTGCTACATGTGAAATGTCAAACTGTTGGAATTTCTACAGAATCTAAATTAGCAGGATATGGCGTCCAAAGACCCAAGCCTCCTCTGCTTTCTTTCATTGAGCTACCATTGCCTTTAAATTCATCCGTTGACTTTACCCATTCAATTTTAGAAGAATGTTCGCGAGTATGCTTGTGTAAGATGAACAGTGAGTTGTATTCACAATTGGGGAACATAAAAAACTTAAAAGCCCCCTTCAACCTATATACAACATAGCCAAAACTCAGCTGATCCCTAGGTGTGAAAAGGTTGACTTCATTGAACCACAAGCAACAAAATAAGTTGGTAAGAGGTGTGTGCTCCCGAATTATGACCGCACCCTCTGGAACATCTGCAAAGTATTTTGGTATCTCACTTATCCCAACTAAACAGCCAGAAAGATGAAAAATAATAATCTTCTGTCAAAATAAACTAATTAAATTGCAAAACAAATACCTACCACTTGGTGTAGGTTTCTTCATATTCCAAGACTCCATTCCTTCATAGCGGTATATTTTCATGTGCAAATCAATCAATGGTCTGGCATACCGCTTCCTTCGTTTATTAGCATCTGCCTCTTGATAAATGCTCCGATGATGCTTATGACAAGCAATTGCCAATTTATGCCCCCCTCTCCATAGATACCTGCAAAGAAAACACTCACAGAATTTTTGAAGTATGAGGTATTTCTCAAGTTAATTTACCGACCAGAAAAAACATAAATTAAATGAAAAGAATGCTTCTGTGGGGCCTCCACAGAAACAAAGGGAGCTATTTATAAAAGATGAATCACATATTCTGCTCAAAGAAATGCCTAACCAAATCATTTGATAAGTTAAAAAAGATTCAACAACCAACTTAATCTAGTTGATTAAGAAAACAGCGCAATGATTGAAATGATTCAATGACCAACTCAAGTCATCGAGGGAGATAAACTTGGTGTTTGAGCATTAAAAAAATGGAAGGGCGACTAGTTTACCAGTTGCCTTCAGACATCATTTTGAGTGAGAACATTTAACCATGTATATGCACAGAAAGCTTACTACGCACTTAACAATCTCCAATTTCAAAGCAGTAACATTATACCCTCCAAAGGCAAATCACAAGAAGGCCATTAGATAGACTGATATATTTTTATGTAGGTAGCCCAATCAACAGTATTTGTTAACTTGTTAACTGTTTCTAATTTAAAGGAAGCAGTTCCCAGTGATTAAAGCACACCAGACATATAGAATCCACAAAAAAGGTTAGTTGATTTAATTGCTAGATGGCATACCATACACAATAATAAGTAAAAAGATATGTGGTTGATTAATTTTTAAATTTTAACCACTGGAAAATCTGAAATTAGCAATAAAGATGTATACATTTATAAATGATGGAATACATTTGGCTACAAGAATAACTAGAAGATTGTAGGCATTAAGGTTTTGGCAGCCATGGAATCTTGATAATACGTGCAAGTTGCCTGTAACGTTCTTAAGAATAAAAAGATATAATTATAATTATAATGTACTAGGATATTTTAGTTACTATGTCACCTTAAAGCTACAGACAATTTTTTAGTTTTTGGCAGGGCAGGTGGCTTGATAAAAGTACACGTATAAGCTCCTATGGTAAGAACAGTGCTAATAGAGGGACAGATGATCAAAAGATGAAAGGATAATTAGACAGTATCAAAATGACCTTAAGCATCATTATCAGAGAAAGATTGAACAAAGTAATCCTTTCATTTCAAAACCCAAATGAGCAAATAAAAAGGTTAAATTCAACCAAATAAAAGTGTCCAAGGTTGCTTACCTTTCAAGAATAAGCAAAGGGTCAACAATAAGCTCCATCTTGCCGTCAATCCAAATGCTGTACTGTGCTTCCGGAAACAGCCTGTGAGTTAATATTTTGGGGACCTTTCCATTCCTTCTTGGTTCATCATAAGGTGGATTCCGAACCAGCACAAGGTGCCAAAGACCAACCCATTTTCCTTTGTTGCTATCCTCTGTGACATTCTCTTTCTGCCTTATATAATTAAGGGACTTTTCATCAACCACCATTAGAAAGCAGAAAAGATTTTGGGAGCGAGCACTTATGTTTGAAGGCTGATGGGGTGTATCATAACCATCAAAGATACCAGAAGCAACAACAAACTTGCATTTCTTGACATATTCCCTGTCTGCTAAGTCGATCTCTGCACCACCATTTTTGATAAAACCACAATGTACCTGACACAGGAATAAACATTGCATTGGAGGAAAAAAATAACAATCATCTGTCATTCTAATAAGGACATTCTTTGTTCTCCTTCACAAAGTAACTCCAAAAGATGGCAAACAATCCTCACAAGAATTTTTTGATTCTTTATTTAATGGAGTTAATCTATTGGAAATGCAGAATAGCAAGCACATCCCCTATAGAGCCTCGTTCAGATGCAATGTTCAAACAAAAATGATCAATTCATCTAGGTTCTTTAGAATGAGAAAGACAACTTTATTAAACAAAAAATTAAAAAAGAATTTGCTTGTTTATTAAAATGGAAACAAATGAATTACGTAGATATTGGCATCTTTGCCTTTATAGAGTGGCTTACAACACTATGAGGAAAGCATACATATAAAGTAGAAGTTGGCATTTATGATTTAACTAAGCTGCCATGAGCGAGGGGGCGGAGGGGGGGCAGTACATCAAAAGCACCCAGGGGTCAAACCTGACCCAATAGCACCTCTAAGAGATTTGACCCTTGGACGATGACATAGTCAAGGAGCTATGTTTGAAATTTGTCCAGTCAACTTTAAGGAGTTCACTTAATACAAATTTGAATTTCGTGTCATGCATAAATAAGCTTTTATTCCTAAGTTACCAGGTTTGTGGGCTCTACGAGCGGGTATGGGTCTGGTTCGTACCGGATACAAATCCGCATTCAGTTCGATACATGGTTTGCTTTATGTCGTTAGCTCAGAATTTCTTATAATCGGAAACATATAGAGCTCGGGGATCCTTTCCTAATTGGGATTAATTCAAATTTATATCATATCCCCCAGACATGGATTGCGCCAAACTTTCTTTATCTCAAATTCATTATCTTAGGCTTGCATAGATCAAACATAAATGGAGCTTCCTTGTTAAATGAATCCACCAAACTAACTTTGACTTGATGTTTGATTCTAAGGGTTCAACCTGTGCACAGGGGCTTAGCACAAAAGCTGAGTCAGCAGATGTTCTCCACTATTGATGGCTTCTAGAAACTGGGTCTTCAGACATGAGGTCTTTTGGGACAGGTTCCATGATCATGAAGCATTGGTGTAATTTTAAATATTTTAGTATAATATAAATTAAATATTATGGTATAACATAGATTAAATATTATATTATTTAAGAACTTTATATAATAAATAATAAATTTAATAATATGACCCGTTAATGGGTCCCTATGGGTTGATCCTAAAAAAGCAAGAAGAGAAGAGGTGAAGTGGGAAGCCCAGGAAGAGGGCTGGACTAAAGTCAATTTTGATGGGGTAGCGAGAGGTAGTTCGGGACCTTCCGGCGCGGGATGTGTAGCGAGGGATTCAAGTGGCAATATTATTGCAATTGAGCACAAAAGGTTGAGTGATGGGACTAGTAACGATGCTAAGGTTCAAGCCGCATTGATGGAAGTGGAGTTGGTACAAAGATTACAGATGGATAATCTGCATTTGCAAGGCGACTCCCTAGTTAATGTAAATGTCATTGCATCGGGTAAGTCTTTCGCATGGCAGTTGCAAAAAGTCATTTCAATCATCATGAAGAAGTTGTTTTCATTCCAAAATTTCAAGATTTCGCATATATACCAGGAGGGAAATGCATTGGTCGACTCTTTCTCCAAGTTGGCAATAGACGTGGCACGCTAAGGTGGACAACATTATTGCCGTATGAGGAGGATGACATCATCATGCCCAGGCTGATGAAGGTGATGTGATGGTTGGGCGCGGGCAATATTTCGATTGATTTTGGCAGACGAAATATATTCAATGTTGTCAAGGTGGCATAATAGTGTAATCTAAGGCTGCCTTCGCACATGCCTTGTGTTGTGCATTCAATGCAAAGGAATGTTGTACCCTATACATTCCCTGATTGACAATTCCAGAGGCACAATTTGTGGGTGTCAAGAGAGGTAGGTGGTCTGAGAGGAGTGGAGTGCAGAGAGGTGTGATGGAAGTGTACTTTTTGTTTGATGCCACGAAGCAACAAATGGCCTTCAAGGGTTTGGTGATGGAGGAGAGATTGAAAAACACTTTCACTTCTACGCACCCATTTTTCGTTGAGGTGATCAAAGCCCTTTTGGGTGTGGAGTATATGGTTTCCAAATTCCGATGGCGCACCAATGCAAATATCACAGCCCTATTTTGTGTGTGGGGTTTACATTTTGGGACGAAGGATGAGGTGAAGCATATCATGGAGAGGTGCGTGTACTTGGAATGGCGGGTGGGTTTGGACGATATCCTACAATGTGTTGTTCCTAGCCGGGGTTTTGTGACTGCTCGAGGGGATTGGTTTGGTTACCCCGGGGTTCTACCGTTGGTGCATCCTTTTTTGATGCACAGAGGATTGGGGACATTCCAAAAAGAAAGGACACTCAGAGAGCGTGGGCTCTGGTGGTAGATTTCGTGCATGATTGGGAGCTTGAATTGGCGACTGGGATTCCCAAAAGTAAGATGGATCCTTCCCTTTTCAAACTGAAGATGACAGGAGCCTGGTTGGACATGGAGGCTCAAAGGAGGGCAAGGAGGCAGAATGTACCGGATCAGGGTCGGGTCGTGCTAGGAGTGGTCGTGGGAGTAGTCATGAAGGAGAGGCACGTGGGAGAAGTTGTGCGAGTGCTCGTGGACGTAGTCGTGGAGGCGGTCCTCGTGGAAGGCGCAACCAAGGTCGTGGTGGTTTTGCTGCAGGTGGCGCTCTGCAGCATGAAGGTGACAGTAGCACTATAGATCACAAGGTCGGGTCGTGGTTCCCTATGGGGTGGTGAAATGGCATGTTACAATGTCTCTGATGCCAGGGGTGGTACTATAACCCCGTAGCCCTTTTTTGTGCCAGTTTCATTTTCTATCAAGTCGAAATTTGTATATGTCGTTGGAATGTAATAGCCCTGTTCATAGGCAATTTTGTAATTTTTTGGTATAATGGTGGGATGGGAATGGGTGAAATCTGCAGAGCAAATTTTGATATGGCCTTCGGCATATGGTTGGTTATGTATGGACTGATAGGGTAGCAGTGTATGGTGGTTTTGGGTTTTGATTCAGACATTACATGATCAGGTTTACAGTAATTATCATTATATAATTAATAATAAAATAATATTTTACCGAGCAAAAAAAAAATTAATTAGATAATATAATATTTATTATATTATAATTTATTATATATATTAATTTTATATTAAATATTATATTATTTAATTTTAATAATAATTTCCTTTTTGTATTATATTTTTTAAGAGGAAAATAATATATATAATTTTTAAATTGTTTTTGCACTAACGAACCCAAATCCCATTTCAAATTTTGCCATTCCGACGAATCGGTTCTTCGAACCCGTATCCGAACCTAAACCCGAACGGGTAACTTAGTTTTATTCCTCTAATTAGTTAAAGATAACACGAATGAAGTTTTGTTGCAAGAAATGGAGGATGTTGTTTTTCACATGAAGAAAGGTAAAGCCCTAGGCCCTAATGGCTTCCCAATTGAATTTTTTCAGGAGTTATGGGAAGTTATCAAATTGGACATTTCAGAGGTGGTTCATGAGTCACACAAAAATAAGCAGATGTTCAAAGCCCTGAATGCCATTTTTTAGCCCTTATTCCTAAGAAGGATAATGTCAATAGCCTTGACCAGTTTAGACCCATTGCTCTCTGCAATGTGGTTTATAAGATCATCACTAAATTGATTGCTAAAAGCCTCAAAAGTTCTGCCTTAGAACTCTAATTTCTAATGAGCAAGGTGGATTCGTTGCTAGTAGACAGATTCTTGATGGGATTGTGATTGCTACAAAGACCATTCATTCTATGGCGACTTCTAAGAAGAAGGCTATGTTTATCTTACTTGACATGGCAAAGGCTTATGACAGAGCTCAAATGGGCATTTTTGCAGAAGCTTCTTTTGGCTTTTGGATTTAGCAATGATGGGGTTAAATGGGTGTCTCCTCTAGCTCCTTAGTTCTGATTAATGGAGAACCTTCTGAGTTGTTCAGTGCTTCAAGAGGTCTTCGACAGGGGACCCTCTTTCTCCTTATTTATTTATCATCATGGCTGAAGGGTTTGGTAGATTCATTGAATCCAAGGTCAACCGAGGCCTGATTCAGGGTTGGAGTTGGTGTAATAGTTTGCCTCCTTATTCTCACTTCCAGTCTGTTGATGATACTACTTTGATGGGTATGGCGAGAACCAATGAAGCTATTAATTTCAAGAAAACTTTGGACACATATTTGGCTCCTCGGGACAAAAAATTACAAAGTCATTTATTTATTTCTTCAATACTCCTTGGCTTATTCAAAATAGGATTGCTCGGATTCTTAGATTTCAAATTGGGTCTCTCCCTATGGTTGATCTTGGGAATCCACTTGGTGTTGGATCTCAACGCAGAGAGTTTTGCAAGAGATCCTATATAAGTTCCACAAGATAGTTTGCCACTGGACCTGCAAATGGATTTCATCTCTTGGAAGGTTGACTTTGTTGAAGTCGAAGGTGCAAGCTCTTCCTATTTACAAATGCTTTATGCAAGTTGCTCCCTCTAGCTTTGTGAAAGAGTTTGATGCTCTTTCTCGTTAATTTCTCTGGTCTTGTAATTTTCTCTCTTCAAAATGGAGCCCAGTTAAATGGAATTCAATTTATAAGCTGAAACAAGAGAGTGATCTGGGTCCCCAGCCAGCTGGTTTGATTGGTCAGATTTTATCAGCCAAATTACATTGGAGATGGTGTACTTGTCAGGATAAGGACTGGACCAGAATCATAACTCACAAGTACCTCAGGAGAGTTGAAAGGGTGGATGTGCCTCAGTGCTATTTGTTGGTAAGGGGTTCCATGATTTGGAACACTCTCAAAAGAGGGGAGAAGTTCATCAAGGAGGGCCTTTTTTGGATTTGTAATAGAGGATTTGATGCTCTCTTTTCGCATGACTCTTGGGATGGTCACCCCTTTATTATGTCTCAGTTTCCTCGTCTTCAACCCCTTTGTAACATTTTTATTGAAGCTGGTTGGAGTAGGGTGGTAGATTTTAAGACTATCATTCTTAAGGGGCATGTGCAAGTGACTTGTTGGAGGGATCCTCAAGATAGGCCAATAGGTGGTACTAAAGAGAATCATCAAGTGCTAGTTAGGATCTTAGCTAGTAAATTTTGTAATTCTCTTAGGGCTCGTTTGGCAACAGGAATTGGGCCGGAATTGGCATTATCTAATTCTGGATAATGCCAAATTCCATGTTTGGGTCCTTGGAAAAAAATCGAATTGGAATTCCGAAATTCTCATTTTGCCCCCAAAATTGGAATATCATCTTCCACCCAAATAGGTGGAATTGGAATTTTAAATACCAATTCCAATTCCAATTTTTACAAAAGCAAATTTAATATTTCGTGGGATCCGTGACTATAAGATGTATATTATATTGCTATAAGGATGTATATATATACATGTGTGTATATACACACGTGTGTATATACGCATGTGTGTATATACACGTGTGTATATATACACATGTGTGTATATATACATACATGTATGTGTGTATATGTGTGTATATATACACACATATATGGTGTGTGTATATATACACATATATGGTGTGTGTATGTGTGTATATACACACGTGTGTATATGTCTATATATATACACATGTATGGTGTGTGTATGTGTGTATATACACATATGTGTATATATACACAAATGTGTGTATGTGTGTATATATACACGTGTATATGTGTATACATGGATACACACTTGTATGTGTATATGTATGGTGTGTATATGTGTATGTATGTATATGTGTGTATATATACATAAATGTGTGTATATGTGTATACACACATGTGTGTATGTGTGTGTATATATATACACATGTGTATATGTGTATACATGGATACACACTTGTATGTGTATATACACACACATGTATGTGTGTATAAATACACGTGTATGTGTGTATGTGTGTATATGTACACAAATGTGTGTATGTGTGTATACACACATGTGTATATGTGCATACATGTGTGTATATACACACATGTATACACATACACACGTGTGTATATATATACATGTGTATACACACACACATGTATGTATGTATATATACACATGTGTGCATGTGTGTATATATACACACCATATTCAAAGAAATTAAAAAATAAAGAATTAAAATTCCTTATGCATCTTCTCATTCATCTTTTGGGTGAACCAAACAGGTCAGTCCATATTCCGAATTTCATTTTGAGGATAAGCATCTTCCTGAATTGACCATATCCAGGATATGGTATTCCAGTACCCAAACGGTTAAGGAAAGAGATGTTTTGGCTTGGGGTCCATATCCGAAGGGCAAATTTTCCGATGCCTCTAGTTAGCTAGAGTTGGATAGTCAGCTACATGGTCGAGGCAGTGCGCCTTGGTGGAAACAAGTTTGGAATAGTTTATCTTGGCCTCAATGTATCTTTTTCCTTTGGTCGGTTGCCCAAAGTGAGTGCCTCACTTCGGAGAATTTATGGAAGAGAGGCTTTCAGGGCCCTTCTAGATGTGTCCTTTGTAAGAGGAGTGAGGAGTGTGTTTCTTGTCTATTCTTCCAGTGTTCTTACTCTAGAGAGATTGGGCACAAGTGGTGGGAAGCGTGGAATCATGCGTGTCCATGTCACCTCTTTAGTAGAATTTTGGGAAAGCCTGGGCCGCCCTCTAGCTAAGACCTCTTTTTTATAGGCTGCTTGGGTTCTTGGTCTGACTTTCATCATCTGGAGTTTATGGCTAGTTAGGAATAATAGGATCTTTTAAGACTCAGAGATGATAGGTGCACTTGTATGGAGAAAGATTGTATGCAAGCTTCAGGAAACTATTTTTGCAAAATGTGATCTTTTTGGACCTTTGGACTCTAGTGATTTGGCTATGATAAAGAGCTTAAATCTAGTTGGCAATGGAGTGGGCCCCTCCATCAGGAGGAGATTGAGGCAATCCAAATAGAAAATTCATAGAGAAGGGAGGTGGCTCAATCCTCCTGAGGGATATTTAAAAGTTAATACTGAAGGCTCTTCTAGGTGAAATCCTAGATATGCAAGAATTGGTGGTAATGGCAGAGATAGCGATGGAAATGTTATGTTTTTCTTCTCCACTTATAAGAGATTATTCTAGTAACCTTATGGAGACTATAGCTATTCTCCAGGCTATTGAAAGAGGGTGTTCTCTTGGTTGGAAGAAGATTGCTTGTAGTCTAATTCTCAGATTGTGATTGATATGTTGAATGCGCAAGATTTTGATGATGCTAACTGACAACTAGCCTTGATGGTTAAACAGATATGGAATCTGTGTTCCTCATTGGATCATTTTCTTTCTATCATACTCCTCATGAATGGAATAGAGTGGCTGATTGTCTGGCAAAATGGGCTTCTGAGAACCTAGATATGTGGGATGTGGATGATTGGGGCCTCTTGAGGCTAGAGCACGAAGACTTTGAAAAGGTTAATTATGGAGGACAAAGTTGTGTAGTTGCTTTCCCAGTGGGACTTCCTTTGAAACTTCTTAGTTGTTAGGTGTTATTGATCTGGCCTTGGGCCTTCTACTTTGCACTCTTAGATTTGATCTGAATAAATTTTTACCCCCTCTTTTTCAAAAAAAAACACGAATGAAGTTGAAAACAAGTAGTCAACACTAAACAATGAAAAATAAAGAATTAAGGAAAGGGAACCTAGAATGAACCAGAGATTTGACAAGGACATGACATGACAACTCTTAGAAGATGGCCTATGAATTTGAAAACATAGATGATAGCATGGGCTACAAGCTAGGTACCCCTGCAGATCAAAGGATGAAACCTTAGAGACTTGGGTTTGAAATTTTGTATCTACTGTGATCTAGAATTTACTAATAATTTAATGGATTGCCTCCATGACTGTAAGGTGTAACCTAAACTATATATCCTATGAATGTTAGGAGGCTTTATTGGCAAATTCCTGAATTTTTTCTTTTGAGCATCAGTTTTTGTAGACATCTTATCTCCTTCAGCTCTGACCTACAGAGCAATTTTATAGGTATCAAATTTCACCTCTGCAGACGCATCTGATACAACAGATAGTATAATTTGCTACAATCAGCTCGTCAGTGATTGCTTGGGGGGATGTAACAAATGAAATAATACACACTGCTATACTATAATTAGCAACTTTGAGTTTGATGCCCACTACTTGATATCCCCTTTTACATTCTGCCAATATCACAATACAGCATATCAGTTGAAGAACTTAATAGCCAAAAAAGATGCTGACGAATTGAACTTATCTATGACCCACCAAACTGTTAAAGAAAGGAGGTGCCAACCTTGAACATTCCATATAGCACATCAACTGTTTAGACAAAACTTCTACATAAATTGCAAGGCCTTTTCCACAATATCATCTTCCTCTAAATGGTGAGGATGTGTCATAACAAAAGTACCCACTAATAAGTCTTTCAAGCTTTCACGGTAGGAAAATAACACTACCCTTCCGTTCTTTAAGCAACGAATTAGTCACAGCCATTTTGGCAAAGAAATGAGATATTAAATTAGAGAGCAACTTTGTAGATTGTATATATGGAACCCAAATTACCATAGTATTGTTCCATTGAAAATGACATGAGGTGGAGCATCACAAATAAGTTTTGTATCCCAATAATGTGATCTTCAATACTTAAGGATCCCAGAATTGAGGCAATATAAGTTTTTCAAACTCAACTGCAAGAATCCTAGGAATTGAATCTTTATAAATAGTTAAACCAATCTTGCAAACAATTCTGACATTAGTTTGGCAAGATTTCCCCCTAATTGCAACATGTTAAAAATTCCCAACACATTATTTAGATTTCCTGAAAACCAGACCACCACCAACGGACCAAGCACAAAGAGGTTCATATGCAGTATATGAAGTGGTATGGACCCCGGAATTGAAGCAGTATAAGCCATTTGAACTCAACTACAAGAATCCTAAGTATTCAATCAATTTTTATAAATAGTTTAACCACTCCTAAAAATGATTTTGACATTAGAGTTTGACAAGAATTCCCCGCAATTGCAACATGTTAAAATATAAGACACCTCATTATTTAGATTCCATGGAATCCGCTACACCGCCAATGAACCAAGTGCACAGAGGTTCATAAGCACTACATCTAGGAGCTTGTTCGTAGCCAGCTCATTGATCTCCACACTACCCAATTAATGAGCACATTCTTGACATCTTCGCAAAACCCTTTGCAGAAAGCATCTTCATCTACAAGCTTTGTTGGGGGTGCAAGGGACTACTTCTAGGGGATGGTTAGTCCTATTTTTTCTTAGGGAGGAGAGTAGGGAAAGGTGGGGAGGGTGGAGCTCTTCTCTATGGGCAAGATTTTTATATGCATGGGCACCTCATCAAGCCTCATTTGTCAAGACCTATCTACTCACCTACTTAAGATGTACTTAAGGAGGGTGTTAGTGTAGGATTTTATATACCTTTATCCGGATATTATGCATTTTCTGTACATGTTTGGTTAGTTAGCTTAGGTTATGGAGTAGGTCATAATGAGAGTAAATGGCATCTTCGACGAAAGTAACTTCTACCTACTTTGGGTGGTTGGAGTTACCTCTGCCATTATGTATTCACTCCTCTCTTCTCTATATGTATTCACTCACCTTGAATGTCCTTATCATGTCATTGTGAGCTTTCCTTGATGTATTCTTTCTTGGAGTTATTCTTTTCTCATGACTATTTCACATTTTCTCTAATTCTAGAAATGCTCTATTTTCCTTCATTTAGGTTATTGGGAGTAGGTCATAATGAGAGTATATGGCATTTTCCACAAAAGTAACTTCTACCTACTTTGGGTGCTTGAAATTACCTCTCCCATTATGTATTCACTCCTCTCTTCTCTATATGTATCACTTGCCTTGGATGTCTTTATCATGTTATTGTGAGCTTTCCTTGATGTATTCTTTCTTTGAGTTATTCTTTCCTCATGACTATTTCACATGTTCTCTAATTCTTGAAATGCTCTATTTTCCTCTATTTTTTATTGTTAGGTCATTTGTCAAATTGAGTCCATGATTGTTCTTACACATAAACTAGGTTATTTTGCTTTTCGCAATTTCTAACACTATATTCTTTAAAAAAGGTAGAGTTCCATAGTGCAAGTGATCAAATCTCTTGTGCCAAAGCTAACATAATTTAGTAATTTACCATTATCATGCGTCAAGGTTCCCCATTTGATTGGATCATCAATTAATCTACAAAAGACCTCCTTCACAAACAATTGTGGCCAATACTTGACCAAGATCTTTGCTACAATTCCTAATGATAACTTGATCATTAAATTCAAGCCCACACTTCAAATTGTTGAGCTTTTCATGGGCCACCTAGGACTTGAACCTAAGATCTTCCTTTGTTGTTGGAGAGCTCTGCCACTGAAGTACTAGCCCCTAAAGGACCAGCCCATCCTTGGTTTGGATGTCGCTTATTTCCAACACCCCTCCCCACCCTTAAGCCACTCTATAGAATGCTTGAGGCTCCTAGCCTGGCCTAACTCTAGTACCATGTTACATTTTGTGAGAAAAAAAAAACTGGGCCAAGATTTGATGTTAGTCAAAGATAACATGCACTCTTTCTGACTAACAAAGAAGAGAGGTTAGTGCTATATATATATATATATATATAATATTCATCCAAGAGGTGTAATAAGTCTAAAAACCCAAAATAGGCAGGAGTTTTATCTACTTGATAAATATCGAATCACATGGTTGCACCTACTCAGATGAAGACAAACCAATGGTTATGGGAGGAGGCATATAAATCCAAAAGAGAGTGTACAACTCAACTACACAAGTGTGAACTATATCTTCCACATTTAATTGATAGATTGTGTCACGATTCCTCATAACAACCAAGTCTACTTAGCCTAAGCAAGCTTAATAATATGTGTAGAAAAGAATAAGAAATATCCTCTAATATTAAAAAACAAATTAAAAACCTATACTAACACAAATCTGTCATGGTTGAAACTGAAATTAAATCGTTTGTTAATACAAGAACATAATGGACATTATGAAAGTCAAGAGTATTCCCAAAACCCATGTGGAAGATATAGTTCTTGTCCTAGCAATGGGGTTTGTGGCATCAGCACTAAGGTCTACTTGTATTCCAGCTTACTGTCCTAAAATCTATTGAAAGCCTCCCTATTGAGTGTCAACGAGTCATGTCTTGATGTCATGTTGTACCACCATACACCAAAAATGGTGTTAGTAGGTAAACACCATGGAGAAGGTGATCTCAAACCTAAAGAAAATTTCATCCACTACTAAAACTTCTCAATCCCTGCGAACTTCATCTATCGTTGTAGCTGCTTGTCCTTCCCCTTTTTCTTAGGACACTGAGAAGCATAGCAGCCAAACTTTTGGCACTTGAAACACTTGATATGGCTCAGATCTTTCTTCCCTTTTTGAGAAGAATTTTTATCCTAATGTTATCCTTTCTAACCCTTCCCAAGTCCTTTCTTGCCACTTTTCTTCATCTTCCCAGTGAGAGCTTGGTTCTATCTTTCAGAATGATTGAAGTAGTTTTAAATTTGATTTCTTCCCAATATAAGTGTCCCAAAGTTTCTCACAAGCACAGACACCCCAAACAAGCAATTCTCGAAACAGAGAAAACTAATTTAAAGCTATGGGCAGAAACTCCACTTCCTGCACCTCGAGCACAATTGCTGCAAGCTGTTCACAAAGTTTTGTGATCTTCATGAGGAAGGTGGCTACAGTGTTTTTGTGATTCATATGCGTGGCGCTACATTTGTTCTGCAACAACTTACTTGAGATGTTCACATTCTGCCAATGAGTGGTCAAGGCATAGATTTCCTTTGCTGATTTCTTCTCAGCAATATGAGCCAAATGATCCTCACAAAGTCTAAGATGATACAATTTGCCTTGTCCATCTTGTACGTTCAGCCAATTGAACAAGATCAACTAGAGGTGTCAACATGGTGTCCACATTGACCCAAAGATCAACTTTTTCCAAGAACATCTGCAACTGAGCAATAAAAAATTAAGCACCCTCTAAGTGTTCACACTCTGTAAGATCGCGATTAGTCATGAACGCAGCTGCTGGAACACACTGAAACTGACGGAATTAATTGAGATTAAATCAAATCAGAAACCTATCACGGGTGCAAATTAATAGCCCAGTCATTGGAGAGATTTAGACATCAAATCCCAGAACCTTTCAGAGGTCCAGCATATTTTAATCAATGGAGTAAAGTACTGAAACCTTCCTTCACCTTCTTATCACAGCCAAACAACAAATTTCATCCACAAAACCAGAATATCTCAATAACAGTGTTCCGATGCCATATAAAAATTCGACACATAGTATGCAGATTCTGCACTCAAGGGTTTGAAACAAATTGTCTAACTTAAACTTTAATGAAACCTGCAATTCTGAGTGCTATAACCTGCATACAGTCTTCTGAAAAAAATAATGAATAAGAAACTAACATCAGAATATATAACTTGTTATCTGAATTATTTATTATTTTGAGTTTTTTTTCCCGGCAGTTATATTACAAAATAGTGAGCATCAAATGTCATAAATAGAACTCAACTTAGGTGATCAAAAAGACAAAAAAATCATTGTAAGTGCTTTCATCCAAACGAGATCCCTAAATGTATCTGTTGTATCTTTATTTTCAGATGTCTGCAGTCAGCATAAAACATAAAATAAAACAAAGCAGCACCTAAAAATAACCTAAGGTCTGCACCCAAACTAGCGTTTTGAAATACTAATAATAGTCAGATTTCCCAGTGGCTAGCAGGCAGCATTAATCATTAAATTAAAATTCTGATATAACCTAATTGCTGTACTAGAACACCATCTGAGCAACCCCTAAAAAATCTAAGAGATAGAGCTAGAAAAAAATGGAGGATGGTAACAATGATTAGTCACCCAACCCAACAGTCTTTCAATAGAGATCTATAAGAGGATCAAGAACGTGATTAGTCCAACTTATTAAACAGTGTTCAAGAAAAAGAGAGTTTAATGTGTGTGAGTGTATGTGTCCCTGTGCACTTACACTTGTCTATGTGCATGTCTCTATATATGCCGAATCCCTGCAGCCTATAATTTGGAGAGCCCAATATATCACACCAGCATTTGAAGCAACTTTGGACTCAACCATAAGATGATATTGCTTTATATATTGTGATAAAACTGCTGCCTTGTAGGGCTTGACTTTGCAATGCTCCAAAGAAAAAATGTTTTCTAGACAATTGATTCTAGATATCTGAGATTGCAACTGATCTAGTGGATCAATAATCACAGAGGTATCCACTGTACTGTTAAGAGTGGTCACTATGAATCTTTATCATAAGGTTTGCATTACAAATATCAACCCAATTTAATTTTTTACTTTAAGACAAACAACTGTTACATAAAGCATAAACAACTGTGTACTGTTTTCTTATTATAGTCCTATGGATTAGTTTCAAAATGAAAGCCCGTTGTACTAAATTACCTTCATAGCTGGTTTCAGTCGGAAGCTTTCTTCTCTTTTCTGCCAATTTTGATATCCTCCAAATAATGGTGGTAGGCTTGAATTAATTTCCAAAGCTTTATCATTTATCACATAGGACAAATTTTGTACTAAACTTTTATCTTCTCTCTTGAGCGGAATTGTAATGGAATCTGGATCATCCACAACAGGTATAGGACAACCTAACAAGACAGTTTTGAAGGATTAGAACTTTAGAAAGGTAATTTTATAGATCCATGCAATAACATCTTGTAGCCTTTTCATACACTTAACTATGATTATAAGTTCAGACCCACTTATAAATAGAACTCCAAGAACTATGTGAATAAAGTTGAATCTGCCATGTCAGTTCTTCCTTACGATGTACAGGTTTTGAGTCTTTTGACAAGAATCCCAATGTATCAAGCAGACGGAATATCCAGCTATTTTTGTCACACTGACCTGCCAAAAAAACCAAAAAAAGGCAGATTAGGATTAACCTCTTATTCCCTACTGAAAAGTGTCAAGAACATGAGTTACAACCAAAAAGTAGTAGATATCTGTATGGGAATGGAAAATTGATGAAGCAAAATTTGGTAGCCTGCATACTTTAGTATCAGTGTCAGTGCATACTTGAAAGTGTGGCCAATAATGGACAGTGTGAGGTTCTTATGTCGAGTCAAGAATTCTAAGGATTTAACTTAAAATATAACTAACAGATCAAAAATCTTATAAGGAAAAGCTAGTCAAGGTTGCCTAAACTCCCCTTATATTTCCTTTTCTATATGTATGTACCTTCACTCTGAAGGAAATGCCTTTTCTGCTCTAAAAGATTTAGTGCTTTCCTCCTTTACATGACAGTTCACGAAATTGGTATCATGGGGGGAATAAGCAACATTATCTCTACTTGCCACTAGAAATTCACCCATGTATGTCAATAATTTTCATGTCCTTGAATGATACCATCTAGATTGATTGTATTGAACATAGCTGGAGATGTCCAAGCTCTAGATATTCAATGTTTTCTTTCCATTTTTTAAATAATGGAAAATTTAGGGTACAAATCCCCTCCCCAACTGCAGAAGGAATGCATACATTCAAGATGGAAATGCCAGATCCTGATTATCCTTTATTTTGATAATCAAGTAGTTGCAAAATATTTCCAACACAATAAGCATTCTCTTAGTGGTTTAGATTCAACAATATAGCTTCATCTATTGAAAATGCAATCATTATGTGTTCTTGATTAATCATTTCAAGTTATCTATGGTATATTTGCTAAACAAACTGTTGTTTATGCTTTATATTTCCCTAATGTTTATATTTGCAGAAACAAACCTTATTGGTTTCTCTTAGTTTTCCAATTGTTTACTTATCAGTGTGCCTTTTGACTTCAAAACAATTATTACACGTGCCTTAGTGAGCAACTATAATGAGCACTTCTTCTGTCTCCAGGCTGAACATATTTTAGGTGTCTTCCTCCAAGTGGATGGAAAGTTATTTTTACATCTTTAAGTACTATCAAAATGTCAAATGAATTGAAACATTTTTTCCTACTCATCTACTAACATCAGTCAAAATTTTGGATATTAACAAAACTGTCATTTAATAAGTGTGTTTGATTCATATCCCTCATGCACACAACTCTTAATAAAATATTAACCTCAGAATTTAACAAATCTTGCATCCTGGTTGTGGTCAAGCACAAACTGTGTATATGAGAAAATGAATTCGTGCCAAAAGGTCAAATTGGAGTGTTGAGGGAGATACTCACTTTCCATTAACTTGATAGGCATTCATTCAAACAGAAGGTTAGGCACACAGCAGTGCAGATGCATCATTTCAAGTGTTTTGAACCTGAATCTTTATGTGAATATGAATCTAGTTGAAAAGACCTAAAGGGGGCATACCTGCCACTAGAAATCACCCATTTATGCCAATAATTTTCATGTCCTTGAAATAATACCATCAAGATTAATTGTAAATGGCATAGCTGGAGATGTTTGAGCTCTAGATATTCAATGTTTTCTTTCCATTTTTAAGCTAAGTTAAATTCTAGGGTGCACAGCCCCTTCCCCCCGCAGACGGAATCCATACCTTCAAGATAAAAATGCAGGATCCTGATTATCCTTTTAAAATTTATTTTAATAATCAAGTAGCTGCGCAATCTTTTCAAAAGGACAAGCATTCTCTTAATGATTGAAATTCTACAATATAGCTTCACCTGTTGAAAATGCAATCATTATGTGTTCTTGATAAATCATTTTAAGTTATCTATGGTATATTTACTAAATGAACTGTTGCTTAGGTTTTATCTCTCCATGACATTTATATTTGCAGAAACAGATATTTTTGGTTTCTCTAAGTTTTACAATTGTTTACTTATCATCATGCCTCTTGACTTTAAAGTTTAAAACACTTGTGTGTGCCTTAGTGAGCGACCGTAATGAGCACTTCTTCTGCCTCCAGGCTGAATATATTTTAGGTGTCTTCCTGCAAGTGAATGGCGAGTAATTTTACATTTTGAGAAAATATTTACATGTCAAACGAATTGAAATATTTTTTTCCTACTGATTCACTAACATCAGTCAAATTTTGGATATTAAAAATACTGTCATGAAATAAGCATGTTTGCTTCATATCCTTCATGTACACAACTCTTAATAAGTAAAATATTAACCTAAGGATTTAACAAATTTTGCATCCTGGTTGTGGTTAAGCACAGACTGTGTAATTGAAAATACGAAGTCATGCCAAAAGGTCAAATTGAGGTGTTGAGGGAAGATAGTCACTTTCGATTAACTTCATGGGTCTTCACTCAAACAGAAGGTTAGGCACACAACAGTGCAGACGCACCACTCAAATTAAGGTGCTGGGGGAGGGGGTAGTCACTTTCCATTAACTTTATGGATCTTCACTCAAACAGAAGGTTAGGCACACAACAGTGCAGATGCACCACTTGAAGTGTCTAGAATCTAAATCTTTGTTTGAATATGAATTGAATCTAGACGAAAGAACCTAAATAGGGGGTGCCTGCTACTAGGAATCACACATTTATGCCAATAACTTTCATGTCCTTGAAAAAATAGCATGAAGATTTAGTGTATTGGGCATAACTGGAGATGTTCAGGCTCTATACATTCAATGTTTTCTTTCCATGTTTTAAGATAAACTCTAGGGTACATGCCTCTTGACTTTAAAACACTTGTGGGTAGTGAGCAACCCTAATGAGTACTTCTGCCTCCAAGCTGAATATATTTTAGGTGTTTTCCTGCAAGTGGATGGCAAGTCCTTTTAACATTTTATGTACTATAAAATGTCAAATGAATTGAAATATTTTTTCCTACTGATCTACTAACATCAGTCAAAATTTGGATATTAACAATACTTTCATGAAAAGAACATGTTTGCTTCATATCCTTCATGCACACAACTCTTAATAAGTAAAGTATTAACCTCCGGATTTGGCAAATTTTGTACCCTGGTTGTGGTTAAGCACAGCTATGCCAAAAGGTCAAATTGGGATGTTGGAGGACATATTCACTTTCCATTAACTCGATGGACCTTCACTCAAACAAAAGGTTAGGCGCACAACAGTGCAAAATCACCCCTTGAAGTTTATAGAATCTTAATTTTTATGTGAATATTAATCTAGATGAAAAGACCTAAAGAGGGGGGTCTCCAATTCTTGGCCAGGTGCTCACCTTCTTCTAATTTCGGTCATCTCTTCAACAGAGGGTTTGACATGTAATGGCACTAGCTGACTACTTGAAGGAATTAAAACCTAAGTATTTGAACATTACAATAAAAGTCCACAAAATCCAAAGCCAACCTTCATGTCCAGCTTTTATGATTTAGTGTGTGTCTATACTACACATTCAGTGAAATTATTGGTTTCAACTGGACTGATGAGTTTGTCTCCCATATATGCTTCTGTTATTCTATAAATTGCAAATACAAGTACATTCCAGAGTACTCTTAGTCCCGTGAAATGATAACATTTCGCACCAGTTCTTTGTTGCATTAGTTTGGTTAGCTTCTTTTGTGATTTCTTATGTATGAGGCTATATCTCAGAGAGTATGGGATAGCGGTAGGAAAATAGCAATCATCTCAATTGTGCGACAAGGGTTCACCCCACGATGTTAAACAGCATGTAAGTGCATACGTGGTATACGATTTGCACGTACAACTTAGCATACGAGACCCAAAGAACCTACAAATTCATGTTGCAAATTCAGAAATCCAAATCAAGAAAAAAAATTGTCATTACCTGAAGGAGAATAGACAGCCGATCCGCATAAGGAAACATGCATCACTAAGACTAGTAGCATGAATAATAACCATACAATTCCACCTGCGAGAACCAACTTAAGTAAACTCCACCTCTTACTGAGCCTCGAGGGATTCTCCAGGGACCCCTTCAAATTTAGGTTGAGATTAGTCTCTTCATCGCCTGCCAAAACTACACAAAACAGTTGAAAACATTCAGAACCGTGGTCTTTAGTATCAGCAACTCTAAAACCATTGTTTCTTAATGAACCTGACTTCCCCTGCAAATGAAAACCATGTCTATGCTGGAATCCCCGTTTTCTAAAAACTTAGCAGCTATTCACCATGAATATGAAACGTTTGCCTATTTTCAGAACCCTGGTTTAAGCAATCAAAATCCAAGTTTTTTTATTCAATCCCCACTTTTCCAAGAGAATCAACATTGCATATATGGCTGCAAATTTTGTTCGTCTGATCATTTAGCTGCAATTTACCATGAATATGAATTTCTTACGCTGAATGCAGCAACCAAGACCCTGATTTTGTTTTATCTGATCCAAGTTTTTGCTATATATGAAGAAACAAACAATTTAGCAGCAGTTGCGAAAGAAATTGAAGTAATTACCCTTTTTCCTTAGGCTTTGGGCATTTTTGTCAGCTCTGCGCATTGCTTTTGAAGAGTCATTGCGTCTTGCCCTTGGAGAGTCACTGCGCAGCACTTCTACGTCCATTATCTATTGTCTGCACAAGTGCTCTCAAAAGTGGAGGTCGGGAATAACATATGACAGATCTGGATCTGCCCACCCAGAATCTAGTCTGCTATACAGAGGAATAAGAAACGGAGGTGGAATTGCCACTCCTTGCACAACTTCAATGTTACCGCTTTAACCTTGCCCGCAAGCAAACTCGTGCCAGTTGTTTCGTTTAAAATATTTACCGAAAATATTGAAATTGAATGAATGAAGAAAAAAATTTAATGGTGTTTACAAGCTCTGTTGTGTAGGGATCAAGGGTTCATCTTTAATCATTTTGAGTTTATTTTGATGTTGATTTTTCTTTTGTGGATCTTTATAAAGAAATTTAGTTTTACTTCTGAAATAGTTTGTTTAGACTTTTAATTTTCAAATGGTTTCAAAGTGAATACAAATTATTTTCATATGTTACACACTTGTGTCGTTAAGAATATAAATTATTTTCATATGTTACACACTTGTATCATTAAGTTTCAACTATCCCTATCGAAAATATAAGTTATTTCTTCTCACTCTTTCTTAGGGGTTGTTTGAATTAGTTCTTAGTTGTGCAACTAAAAATCGAGTGTTTCTCTTAATTGCAACTCTTAGGTAGTAATTTTCATCATGCTCCGATAAGGGATTGAAATTGTTGATATAATGTGCATTTTTTCAACCAATGTGTTTTGTCCACTTAGAAATCCTAAATTTTTCTAACACTAACTTTTTTATCTCTTCATTAGTGATGGAATGTTTTTGCAAATCGAAGTCTCATTCACTCATCCACTTATTGTTTTGCTTCATCTAAGTCTTCCTCCAACAATTTAATTTCTCCTCAACAACCATTTTAGGCTAGCATTGCTTATCCATGTTTTTATCTTTTTTTAAATAACTTAGCAAATGAATCATTATTGAAACCTCCATCAAGAATTTTCTTGCTTCCAAAAGAATCTCATAAGGGATTGTTGACTTGACCTTGTGACTACTAATGAGTAGATGCTTTTGGATTCCTTCTTTGATTGCCTCCAATTGTGGTTTGGCATGTTACTCCTCAAAATATCACAATCACAACCATGAAGGATAAGCGATATAACCAACAAACTAAAGAGGGTTTTCTTGGTTTTGCAATCCCATAACTCCACTTTCCTGCACTTGTTTTGCAAAAGGTAAGAAGCTTTCCACCCTTCTTGAATCTTTTTTTATATATAAATCTCACAACTAAGCCTATTGTAAAAAATGATTTCCAAGTACTTGTATTCTTCCACTATCTCCAATGAGTAACCCTCAAAGATGAAATTATTTTATTTCTTCTTTCTTTTCAATAAGAAAATCATGTTTTTAGTATTGTTGGTGTTTACTTGCATCCCAACCTCTTAACAAAGAGTTCTAGAGCCTTCAAATGCTCTCTCAAATCATGCACAAATTGTACAATTAGGATAAGATTGTATGCATATAAAAATAGCTTCACCACACATCTTGCAAATTGGACACCTTCCTCAGCGGTTTTGTTTATCCATTGCTCATCTTATCAATATAAGAGCTAAAAAAAGTGGGGTAAAGAGGACACCCCTATTTGATTCCAATGTCGTTGCTAAAACATTTAAGCATCCCCTCCTTAGTTCTAATTTTAGAACTAACTTGATCATAAAGCTTATGCACTATAGCTCTAAGCTCATTACAAATCCCAAGTTCCTCCATTTTATTCCAAAGTTTGTCCATGGGAACAATGTCAAAGGCTTTTTTCAAGTCAACAAAGCAAAAAAATATTATTCCCCTTGGGTGTGTTGTCATAAAATTTTGTTTTAAAAATTGACGACAACTATACAAAATTTAATCATATTTTCGATTAAATTTAATATGGTTTTTTCGCTCTAAGTTTTTAAAGTAAATAAATAATTTTATTTATTTATTTTAAAAGTTTTAGTTGTTTAATTGTTTTGTTTATTTTTTGTTGTTTTTTATTTCTTTTTATTTTGTTTTTAAAAAAGTCTTTGATAATATATTATTAATTCCCAAGTTTTTCTCTAAGAGTTCTAATATTAATTACACTTTATATTTCATATATATAATCCAAATAATATTAAGCTCCAAGATACCTCTTAGTTGGATCTTGTATGGACATTTGCATGACATATCGGACCTTGTTTTTATCATTACACCTTATATTACATTTTTATATGCATTCAAAAGTGATAGGTGTATCAAAACTCCTGATGGTCTAGTGAAGTCGGACGTTTTAATTGAAGTTACATGTTTCATGTTCAATAAAATATAATCCTAAAGCTTCGAAAACTCCCGACAATTTCAATGAAGAATCGGGCCTATTTTGAAATGATGAAGCGTTGAACCTCACCATTCACGGATAAATTGAGAGTCATGTGCGCACCAAGTCCTGTAAATAGGAGTTGAATAAGTGCCAAGCCTCTTTTATATTACTGGTTCTCATTCATTTTAAAGAATATCACAGACCTTTCACATTGCGTGGATTGTTGTACCCAAGTGTTGGCCTTCATTCTTTTCCTCCTCTTTTCCAAGGATTTCATGCCTAAATCAAGTATTTATCTCCATGGCTTTGGACGCTTTTACTTGCAAAGGTCATTTTCATAAATTTAAAAATAAAAATAAAATAAAACAACAACAACAACAACGTGACTGTACTTATGATTTTAATGGTCATTTTTGCATAAAAAGTGATTTTCTTGAGGTTTTTAATGGTCATTTTTATCAATATATGGGTCATTGTTTTTATCTCTGAAGGATTTTACTTGCATTATACTAGTCATTTTGGTTGTTTCTAGGGTTTTAGAGTGACTTTTTTTATTAAAAGCGTGTTTGTTTTTCATTTTTGGGCATTTCTTCATCATTTTTCCTTTTGGTTGAGGTTTTTTGATTAAAGACAAAGTGATGAATGTAGAATCTCATTTATTTTGTAATGGTTTGTTTATATGTTACCGGGAAGATGGAAAGAAATGTTTCAGACATAGCACAAAGAGGTTGTTGCAGCATTGAGACAGATTATGAATTCTTTACAGACCATATATTAGAATAAATCAAATGAACACATTCTAAAAGTTAGTAATAAAGGCTTGGGTCAAAACTTTGAGAAAAATTCATGACACAATGGTGAACATTCAAGTTGCAGATCTAAAGATAGCAAGCAACCAATAGTCATATCAGCAATATTTAAAGAAAAGGTAATGGTTTTCATAGCATGTAAGAAAGTTGTCGGATGTCATAGTCACTTTATGTAGTAACCAAGGAGTTTATCAATTATCCAAAGCCTTGAAATCATAATCCAAAGTTTAGGATATCTTTGATACTCTTATGAGATTATTGTTATTAACTATGATTATGACTAGATCAATTAAAGTGCAACAATCTGAGGTCTTTAAAAAACAACGTGGTTTTATACCATCAAAATTTTAAAGGAAGAATATCTGCATATTCAAAGGTCCTCAAGATATATTTTCTTGATGAACGCATCCTATACTTTATCAAATAAAGATAGATTTCAAGTTTATCTGACATCAAAGGATAAGGTGAAGCAGTTGTTATGCCTTGTGCAAATCAACATTTTCCACTCATACATGGTTAAAACATGTGTTTTCGTGCATAGTTATTTCCAAAATGGTGATTGCAAAATTCTCCCCATATAGCCTTTCATGAAAGTCTATATGCAATACCCTCGAAAAGTTCCATTTACAAGCCTTCACTTTTGCAAAATTTTAGAAGTTTTTAGGCCCTTTGCATATGTAACTACATGTTACTTTGCGTGCAATGGAAGATGCAATCTTGCCCAAAATCTCCAATTTCATTTGTCTCAAGTCCTTCCTTATTCCCAAAATCAGAGGTTTTTGTACCCATTACATGTACTGTACATGTAATCAAAAGTGTAACTGTCCCAAAAAGTTCCCTACTCAGTCATATCCAAGATAGAGGTTTTTACACCAACTACATGTTTTTTTGCATGTAGTAAAACACGCAGCTGCATCCAAAACTTCCACTATTGTCCTTTCCAAAATAGGAACTTTTTACCTCAACTACATATTTTGTTTCATGTAGTGGACTGCGCAATCGCATCAAAAACCTCCTACAATACCCTTTATGAGAATGCAATTCCAAGTGAATTCAGAACCTTTTGACCCAATTGCACGATGAACTACATGCATACTACCCGTGTAGTCAAATATGCAGTTGCATCCAAAACCTCTGGTTCCACTTAAGAAGTCTTTTACTTTTCCCATGCGGCAGGAACATTTTGCTCCAATTGCATAAGTTGTTACATGTTTGGACTACACTTGCACCTTCATCTGTAGTACACTCTAAAACCCCTGAAATGCATCCATGGCCCACAAAAAGCAACTTTTTCACTTCAACCTTGTTTGAAGCCTAGTTTGTAGAATGTTATACCAAGTTTCACAATCAAATGCTATATATGCTCATTTGAATTCAAAGAATCAATCATCAGGCACAAAGGAAAGATGAAATTCAAGTTTCATCAATTTTAGAATGCTTTCAAGACTAATTCCAAGCAGGTGATAGCAGACCAATAAGAGGGATCATGGACATCTTTCCAGTCATGGTTGAAAATGAAAAATCAATGATGCCACCAAATGTAGAGGTCTAAGTGTTATTTTTTGTAAATGTTTCTACCCATGAACAGATTTTAAGATTTCCATCATTTGGCAATCTGGTGACAGAAAAATCTCTTTGATAAGAGGTTGATGTAATAGGGGTCGTGTCTTCCCAGACACTTAGTTTATTTTTCATCATGCATTCTGTAATATATTTTTGACAAGTTTCATGTAAAGCATAAAATTGTAATTGCATATGTAGTCAAACATGTAAAGCAAAAATTTGCAATTACATAACTCATTACATGTAATCACATTACATAGGACTGTAATGTTGAATAAGTCAATTGTAGGTAGTTAGTTGTTGAATAAGTCTCGATTAGTTGGGTTTCTCCCACTTTTCTCTCTCATCCCCTCACTTATAAATAAAGTAGGGTGCTTATTGTAATTTTTAATCTTTATGCATTGCAAGAAAACTATGGTGAGATTGTGCAAGTTCAAACTTTGCTTTAATTTGTGCAAGTTAACTTTGGAGTGAATAAAAAGAAGGTATTTTCAATCTTTGAGTTGAAGAAGCTTGTGAAATTATTTGTGTTTCTATAAGGAGAATCTTGAATCTGATTTTGTGTCTAGACTTTGCATTATAAAATGTCAATTTGAGTTAGTTACAGTGAATACATAGTCTTTGAGTTGTGATTCATAGTTATATTAGGAGTAGAAAATCAGTTCCATGCGCTTTAAGTATTTGTTCTTATCCTATTGCAACTTTGTAGTTTGAAATCATTTCAAGATAGTGTATAAGTCGGTGAGCTTATATATATATATATATATATATATATATATATATATATCGTAGTCTATTGTCAACTAGTACGCCTAGCAATTAATCTTTCAGTTTATTCTGAGTTTATTGGTATTATTGCTTCAACTAGTATTTGAGTTTTTGGTTAGGTTCTAGTTGAATTAAAATCAATAAGAAGGGTGTCTCCCCTAAGTTAAGAGGAGATATTTGTTTCTCATACACTGTGTCTAAATGGCTCATTTTGAAAGTAGTGTATCTACGGCTACCTACAAAATATTTAGCCAACAGTTTTTGGCGACTCTGCTGGGGATCGAACACATTTGTTACTATTATTTGTATCCAAAGGTTGATAAGAAGATTGATTGAGAAGACTTTGACCTTTTAGTTTGTTTTCTTGTCCCGGAGAAGCAACGAAGGACTTTGTGCCTTCATGGATGCTTCGCTTCTTTAAATTTTTCTCTGAATTTTTCTCAAATCTTTTACACACTTTTGAAAGCTGCAATATTTTTTCTGAAAAAAGAGGAAAAGATTAAATGTTTGTTCTACAAGAGAGAACTAAACAAAGCTTCATCCAACTTATTATAGATTTATTTTGCAAAAGGTTGATCTAATTATTCTACTGAAGACACGACGCGCATTCGAAAGCCTCAGGCTTTTGTTTGAAGTATACTTGTGTCCTATCCATTGTATTTTTATTTCTTGTAGTTTTTCAAGCTTTTAACAAGGACATGTAAATGGCTCAAGGTCCTTGGGGAAATGCTTTTGGTCCATTGAATTTGGATTTACCTTTGCATGCTCTTCCTGATGGCTCATGGAAGAATTTTCCAAAGTTTTTTGGTAATGGACAACAACATATTGATGAACATATTGCTGCTTTTAACATTGCATATGGTGTTCATGGTGTTGAATATGAGGACGTATATGTAAGGTTGTTCGTGGAAAATCTCCAAGGTGTAGTTGTTGATTGGTTTTATCATCTTGCACCACAAACCATCACAAACTGGGCTACTCTCATAGTCAAGTTTGAAGAAAGGTTCAAGTCGCCTGAAGATGCTCATGCCTTGTTGGCCCAACTCACTCAGTTAAAGAAGGCTCTAACATACCTATGCATGAATTTGTGTATCATTTAAACAAGTTGACACAAAATATTCAATTGCTTCTCATCCTACAACTACAAATTTGAAGTGTTTCTTATCAATGCTTAGATTCCTAAAGTCAGTTTTCTATTGCAAAGAGAAGCTCTCGCTACTCTTGCAGCTGTACAAACATTGGCCAGTGAAATTAAAGATGACCTTATTCTTGTCGGGCGGGTAAGAATTGAAGCAAGTGGGTTTGAAGGAAGTTATTTTTCTTTAGTTTCATTTTCTTCCATGACAAGGATGGATCCTATGGTGCAGAGGTTAGCAAATGAGTTGCTTGCTCTTAAAAAGAAAATAGCTCAAGGTATGTTCTTCGTTCCTCATGAAGATGTACAAAGAAAGCCTCTTCTAAATGTTGCTCATAGTTTTGTTGTTGGGAATCAACAAATGTTAGTTTCATCACCAAAGAAGCTTGTTATTGAAGCACCATCAACAAAGGTAGCAACAAAGCACCCTGAATCTGAGGACAGTGATCTTGCTATACTCTTCCAAGAAAAGGAAGAAGACATAGTTGGCGACTCTTATTTCTAGTTCACGCGGTCTCAAAAAGTCGTTGATAAAAACTAGAAAGATGCAAATTTTTCATCTAGTGTTCAAGTAAATGAAGATAATCATGTCATTAGGCATGAAAATATGGACATGCGAGTAAGTCTTAGTAAAGTTGAAAACAATGCATCATCTTTTCCAAGTAATGGACTTGAACGAATGTTGCATGAAAGAGTTACTCCAGAACTTGATGAAGGTCTTATCGTGAACATCATAGAGGAAATTTTTTCAAGTATTCAAGACAATTCTCCTATGTATGAAACTTGTAACCAACATGATGTAGAAGGAAGCAATGAGATAACTCATTTTGATCAGCCTGACGTGATGATAGTTGATGAACCAGTTACTCAAGTTGCAGTAAACAAGAAGAGTTCAGTCTTTGTTCGATTTAGGGGATGTCCCATAAAATATATCGCTTGGTTGGAGACCAATGGAAAATCAGATGTTCCACTTCTACCTGAGCATGAAGATACAATTGAAGCAGAGGCTAGAAATGCATTTACAGTTCAACAAAAGTAGTCAGAATTCAGGGACTCATCTTGGAGCAGTAGTACGTTTATTTCATTTAAAGAGGAAGGTGAATTTGTTCATCTCTTCCAAGAAGTGTTGTATCGGGCATTGGCATCATTGCTCCATTTGTTCGTGGTTCATCTGTACAAAGTTTCCTGTCAACATGCAAGATACTGCAAGCTGCTAAAAAAAGGTAGCTATTTTGTTGAGCCAGTAAATGGTTTCATCAAAAAAGTAGCATTGTCGGCTAGTTTTGATTAGGTAGGTTTTCTTTTTTTTCAATAAGTGTGTTTACACAAGTTTGTTTTGTTTTAAATAGGTTTTTCTTAGCATCGGTCACATCATCCTTGTCATTTTGTGTCTTTTTAGTCTTTTGTTTTGTCATTTTGGTATCTTGACTCTATAGCCCAATGGAATGGATGAAGGCACTTAGGGCCTGTTTGGTTGAGGGGTGGAATTGGAATTGACGAAGAATCAGCATTTCCAAATTCCCAAAATGTTCAATTCCCCGTTTGGTTCCAAAATTAAAAATTGAAATAGGGTTATGTGAATTCTAATTTTGGGTCATTTTGAGCATTCCACAATTTCCCCTTGAGACCAGGAATTGGAATTGAAAAGTGGAATTGGAATTGAGAGTTTTATTTTGGGAAGGAAAATGTATTCTCATTTTTGTGTCAATAATATATATATATACACACACACACACACACACATGTGTATATATACATAAGTGGATATACACACATGTGTGTATAAATACATACAAGTATACACACACATGTATATATATATAGTATATATGTGTATGTATATATACTCATGTGTATATGTGTATATATATGTATATATGTGTGTATGTGTATATATATACACATGTGTGTATATGTGTATACATGTGTATATACATACATGTATGTGTATATATATGTGTGTGTGCATGTGTGTGTATATACACACATATGTATGTGTATACACACACACACACATATATATATATACGCACATGTCTATATATACATGTGTGTGTATACACACATGTGTGTGCATATATGTGTGTATATATACACACACACATATATATGTGTGTGTATATACACATGTGAGTGTATACACACATGTATGTGTATATGTGTGTGTGTATGTGTGTATATATACACACATGTGTGTATATATGTGTGTATGTATGTATATATACACACATGTGTATGTGTATATATACACACATGTGTATATATATACATGTATGTGTATATACACACACATGTGTGTATATATGTGTGTATGTATGTATATATATGTGTATGTGTGTGTATATGTGTATGTGTGCAAAAATAAAATTCCAATTCCAATTCCAGTTTTGTGGAACCAAACGCAGAATCTGCATCTTCTCAGTCATCTTCCAGGTGAACCAAACAAGACAAGCCCTATTCTAGAATTCATTTTGAGAATAGTAGAATTCTAGAATTGGCAATTCCAGCATGCACAAATTCCACGAAAAAAAGGGCCCTTAGAGAACTGGATTCTACATCTTTTTTCATCTCAAAGGATGAACAAGAGACGTTCCCTAGTTAGAGCTAGTTGTTGTCGTAAATTTTTATTTTAAAAATTTACGACAACTATACAAAAATTAAATCATATTTTTTATTAAATTTAATATAGTTTTTTCGCTCTAAGTTTTTAAAGTAAATATTGTAAAAGTTTTAGTCGTTTAATTGTTTAGTTTATTTTTTGTTGTTTTTATTTCTTTTTATTTTGTTTTTAAAAAAGTCTTTGATAATATATTATTAATTCCCAAGTTTTTCTCTAAGAGTTCTAATATTAATTACACTTTATATTTCATAAATATAATGCAAATAATATTAAACTCCAAGTTACATCTTAGTTGGATCTTTTATGGACATTTGCATGACATATCAGACCTTATATTTATCATTACACTTTATATTGTATTTTTGTATGCATTCAAAAGTGATAGGCGTATCAAAATTCCCTATGGTATAGTGAAGTCAGGCGTTTTAATTGAAGTTACATGTTTCATTACATAACATGTAAAGTTCAATAAAATATTATCCCAAAGCTTCAAAAACTCCCGACTATGTCAATGAAGAATCAGGCCTATTTTGAAATGATGAAGTGTTGAACCTCACCATTCACGGATAAACTGAGAGTCATGTGCACACCAAGTTCTATAAACAGGAGTTTAATAAGCGTCAAGCCTCTTCCATATTATTGGCTCTCATTCATTTTAAAGAATATCATAGATCTTTCCCTCTGCGGGTTTTGTTGTATCCAAGTGCTGGACTTCGTTTTTCCTCCTCTTTTCCAAGGATTTCATGCCTAAATCAAGTATTTATCTCCATGGCTTTGGACATTTTTACTTGCAAAGGTCATTTTCATAAATAAATAAAAAATGTGACTGTAATTGTGATTTTAATGGCCATTTTTGCATATAAATTGATTTTCTTGAGGTTTTTAATGGTCATTTTTATCAATATATGGGTCATTTTTTATCTTGATGGATTTTACTTGCATTATACTAGTCATTTTGGTTGTTTCTAGGGTTTTAGAGTAACGTTTCTATTAAAAATGTGTTTGTTTTTCATTTTTGGGCATTTCTTCGTCATTTTTCCTTTTGGTTGGGGTTTGTTGATTAAAGACAAAGTGGTGGTTGTAGAATTTTGCTTATTTTATAATGGTTTGTTTATATCTTGTTACCGGGAAGATGAAAAGAAATGTTTCAAACATAGCACAAAGAGGTTGTTGTAGCATTGAGACAATTTATGAACTCTTTATAGATCATATATTAGAATGAATCAAATGAAGACATTCTAAATGGTAGTAATAAAGGCTTGTGTCAAAACTTTGAGAAAAATTCATGACACAATGGTGAACATTCAAGTTGTAGATCTAAAGATATCAAGTAACCAATAGTCATATCAGCAATATTTAAAGAAAAGGTTATGGTTTTCATAGCATGCAAGAAAGTTGTCGGATGTCATAGTCACTTTATGCAATAACCAAGGAGTTTATCAATGATCCAAAGCCTTGAAATCATAATCCAAAGTTTAGGATATCTTTGATACTCTTATCATACTATTGTTATTAACTATGATTATGACTAGATCAATTAAAGTGCAACAATCTAACATCTTTAGACAACAACGGGGTTTTATACCATCGAAAGTTCAAAGGAAGAATATCTGCATGTTCAAAGGTCCTAAAGATATATTTTCTTGATGAACATATCCTATACATCAAATAAAGATAGATTTCAAGTTTATCCAACATCAAAGGATAAGATGAAGTAGTTGTTATTCCTTGTGCCAATCAACATTTTCCACTCATACATGGTTAAAATATGTATTTTCATGCATAGTTATTTCCAAAATGGTGATTGCAAAATTCTTCACATATAGCCTTTCATGAAAGTCCATATGCAATACCCTCAAAAAGTTCCATTTACAAGCCTTCACTTTTGCGAAATTTCAGATGTTTTTAGGCTCTCTGCATATGTAACTACATGTTAATCTGTGTGCAATGGAAGATGCAATATTGCCCAAAATCTCCAATTTCATTTATCTCAAGTCCTTATTCTTAAATTCGGAGGTTTTTGTACCCATTACATGTACTGCTACATGTAATCGAAAGTGTAACTATCCCCAAAAGTTCCCTACTCAATCATATCTAAGATGGAGGTTTTTACACCAACTACATGTTTTGTTGCATGTAGTGAAACACACAGCTGCATCCAAAACTTCCACGATTATCCTTTCCAAAATAGGACTTTTTACCTCAACTACATATTTTGTTGCATGTAGCGGAATGCAAAATCACATCAAAGACCTCCTACAATACCCTTTATGAGAAAGAAATTCCAAGTGAAGTCAGAACCTTTTGACCCAATGCACGATGAACTACATGCATACTACCCGTGCACTCAAATATGCAGTTGCACCCAAAAACTCTAGTTCTACTTAAGAAGTCTTTTACTTTTCCCATGTGGTAGGAACTTTTTGCTCCAACAACATAAGTTGTTAATGTAAGATATAAAATGTTACATTAGAAATTAGAATGTTTATTGAAATGTAAGGGGTAAATATTTAATATAAGAAATGTGTGGGGAGGATAAGATGTTCCTTTTAACCTCAAATACACAAAGGAAGGATCCAAAATGATTAACCCCAAAGGAAAGATCAATGCGTAAATGAATCAATCGATTGCAAATGAGAGTAAAGATGAAGACCTTAGATTTCATTTTATAGAAAAGAATGTGTTATAGATTTAGGAAGATTAAAAACTTTAATTGAAATGAAGTGAAGAAAAATACTAACCTCAAAATGCTATAGATATGAAGAATGCTATTTTTGGGGGTCTGCACTCAGTTTCTAGAAAATCTACAACTGGATCTGGAATATAAACGCAGAGACAAACAAAACCTAGAAATCTTTTTCCGATCTGGCTCAGTTTCGATTTTGACCCTAAATTTAATGTCAGCTTTGACCCAGAATTTTTGATTTCAACCTATGGCAAAATTGACCTCCAATTCTGATAAAAAATCTATTTCTGGATCCTGATAGTTTTCCGAAAAAGGTATCTGAATCTGCACTCCAATTCATTGTTCCCAACTTGTCCCTGCAAGAAAAATGGTTTGTTTGTTGGGAGGGAGGGGTTTGCCTTAGTCAAACCCTGATTTAGGAACTAACCTTGAAATCAATAATTGAAATAAAGAATTCTAGCAAGTAGTAGAAGTAGATCTAACAATGAAGCTATGATATTCAATAGATATGCAATTGTATTTTGAATGTAAATAAGTATGTAAATATGAAAGCTTGGAATCAATATTAGAAACCATAAACCTCCATGATTGTATGCTTGGAATCCACCTTGAAGAGAGAATGAATGAATCTTTAGGATGCACAAATGATCTTGAAGGAAGGTCACACCACCGTGATGGATAGATCTAGGGTTTGAATGATGAATCTTGAATGCTTGAACCAAATCCCTTCTAAGGCTTGAATGCTTGAATCCTTGATCTTCAATGGAAAACTTGAATGCTTGAGAGGAAGACTTGGAAACCTTGGTTGAACTTTGATTGCTTGAAAACATGTATAACAATGGATGCTTGAATGTTTTGCCTGATGATGGTTGTTCGCTTGTGGTTATGCTTGATTTTACTTAGCTTGATTTGGCTTAAAGAAAATGAGAGGAGAAGGCTTCCTTATATATGAATCTAGGGCACAATCTTCTAGAGAGGCCTACATAGGAGAATTGAATTCCAATTAGACCTTTATCCCTAGAAGAGGACCTATATTAAATATAATTTAAAAATCATTACTTTGGAACCCGAAACAGCCGACCTGGAAGCGGGAAATGAACTTTTAATGACCCCTGACAACTGACAAACTTTCAGACTGGAAAGGGGGACCTGGGTCAACATCGAGGTTGACCTTGACCTTGACCTAGGTCAAGGTCGAGGTCAACCTTGACCCAGGGAGTCAAAACCCTTGGAAAATGTACTAGATGGGATGGATATTGTTTAGAGAGGCCCAATTAGGGTCCTAAACAGGCACAAAGTAGGAGAGGATACAAAAACGAGGGGACAATATGATGATGGTAAAAAACACCCCCTAAGCAAGGCTAACCATTCTTAACATGGAAGTGCTTCCATTTTAAGATGATACATTAAGCCCCCACTTTAGCAGGAGTATGGAAATCGAACATACTCGCGGTAAAGTTAGAAGAAAGACTCTGGTGGATCGCAATGAGGTAGAACATCACTTAGTCAAGGACATGAGCCCCCAGACCAAGGATTCTAACTCAACATACATGCACAAAGATATTAAAGCAAATAGCAATTAATTGTTGGAATTATATTGTGAATGGTGTACTAAGAGGGGAGGGGTGAATCAGTACCTCTAAAACTTTTCTTGGTTAGCCCATTAACCCTTAGTCATCAGTTTGTAAATTATCTTATCTAACTGTTCATCTTTCTTTATGTATATGCAATCATAACATAAGCTCTTTAATATGTAACTATATAAGAAACATTCATGAAAATAGATAACACATGACACAAGATATGATATCGCAGAAACCTCCTGTTAGGAAGTAAAAACTGCAGTGGGGATTGTTACCCACAAGACTTCACTATCTGCAAATAAGAAGGGGCTGGTTAAGGCTTACAATTGGTCACTTCTGATGACCTACCCTGTTAGGAGTATTACAATGGAGACCTGTTAAGATCTACTTCATTTGAAGCTTTAGCGACACTGTTAAGTGTGCACTCTGTTAAGAGATTTGTAAAGAACGGTTAAGTCCACCTTGTACAAAAGGATTTTAGATGTGATGCACTTGTTAGAATGTAACTACATAAGTCTTTGATCTGATGTTGTATGCAATCTCTAATTTTTTATAACAGATCCAATAAAGCTTCTTATGTATGAGTAATCATCTTTTCATGATTGAATAATGCCTTTCTCTGTACGTCGATAGCCTCTATGTGTTCTTGATAACTGGTGTGATCTATTTCTGAACTTTGCATGAATTCTACCTTCTGCTCCTTAGATGCTCTTCGTGGCTATCAACAATAATGAATTCATAATTCACAATTGATTGAACATCTATTTATACTAGATTTTAGCTCTATTCTTGATTCA
>MU225240.1:5766029-5779035 GCA_018584345.1 Thuja plicata
ATTGATCTCAACCACTCATTTCATCACCAATTCCTATATAATAAACCCTTCATAACCATTTGAAGGATCCAGGATTTCAAGCTTACATGCGCCATTACTCTGTCAACATTCAAGCTATCTTGCGATCTCACACACTTTGCAATTATCAAATTCTCGACGCTTCTCAAGTCATAGACGCTGCCCAGCCAATACTGAGCATCAAGAACAACGTTTCAGAAGGAGTAGAGAGAAACAATAGAAGCTTCAAGCATCGTGGGGTTTGCATTCGTTTGTCTTCCTCTTTGTTGTTTGTACATTTTATTGCTCACGTTTTGATTATTCGTTTAGTAGTTATTGCGTACTTGATTTGCATTCAATTGTGAACCTTGGCTACTAACCCCTGCCCTTGGAAAGCTGTGGGAAACCGGAGAGAGAGGCGTACAGTATGGATCAAACAACTACTTGAAGGTATGCAAGAGGAGATTACCAATCCAGATACTATTTTTTGTGATAATACTAGTGCTATCAACATATCAAAGAATCCGATGATGCATTCTAAGACCAAGAACATTTCTATCAAGTATCATTACTTGAGAGAACAAGTTCAAGACAAGCATGTGATATTGGAGTATGTGAATTCAAAGCAACAATTAGCAGATATATTCACCAAGCCACTACCAAAGGATGATTTTGAGTATCTCAGACGTAAATTAGGGGTCCCACCTCTCTCCAACATTCACTAGTGCAAGGTGCATGTTGCATCAATTCTATAATTCATCAGAATATCTATTTTGTGAGTTGATGCTAGTGTTCACACTTTAGGTGATGCTTGAAGTTGTGACAAATAATTATGTATGCAATGAGTTATCAGTAAATGCTAGGTATGATGAGTATGTATATTTGGAATTATTTTCAAAGAGGGAGAATGAGTGATTGATGATATAAGAATAGAAAGAGGGAGAATGAGTGATTGATGAGACAAAATGAGAAATGAAAAATGTTGATGAACATAGAGGGAGAAAAGAACAAGAAGCTCAGAGGGAGTAAATGTAGAACAAAGATATTAGAGTATGCCATCATCAATTGACGGTGTTGCCATCAATGCAAAAGAGGGATATTGTTACTCAATTGATGGATATAATGATGAAGACCGAGATCAGAGGTATACCAGATTGTAGAAAGGATTAGATGAGTTGTTATTTTGTCATTGATGTCAAGCAATTGATTTCTGGTTCATATTAAGTTTCCATATCATTCAAAGTATGATTTAATTGGGAAGTTAATATAGATCAGACAATGATAAGATTATATTTCTATAGTTTTTTTCTACTTTACATTTGATGTTATCAAGTCGGTAAAGAAGATTGGTCAAGTTGGTAAAGGGAACAACTATGCTACCGAGAAGGATGAAGTCTGTTAGTAAAGGGAAGTGTATGTCGGTAAGAGACATGTCGATAAAGGAAACCAAGACACCAAGACACCAAGAGCAAGCCAAGACACTAAGTACATGAAAGTTAAGTTACCGAGCACGAAGAAAGGATCAGATCAACATTTAATGCAAATCCACAATGACCTAGAAGATTCCAAGGATGAAGAAGGAGTTAGTTACATATATCTACGATCAGGAAAATTCAAGGTGATGATGTATGGTAAAGATTAAGCAAAAAAAGTGATGGTACCACTTCCAAGAAAAGTTCAAGTTCCAAGGAGATGCTAACGCACTTCATCGAGTATCAAATTCATTGAATCGGTTTAAAAAGTTGATCTGACGGCTGAGAGTAATCAAAGGAAAATCTAATCAAGGAGATTAAGAGGAAAAAACATAGTCTATATAAATGATGAATTTGAATGATAGAGAGGCTGGCGAGTTGAAGTGTGGATGTGCTATCGAGTGAAGCAGTAAGGGGAAGGAAAAGGTGAAATCTGATTCTAGAGAAGAGACATATGAAGTATTGATGTCAGTAGTAGAAGAGCAAATAAGGGATCTGATCAAGCAAGATGTAGTTGTAGTATTATTGATCAAATTATATACTGTTTCTTATTAACATTTGTAGCAAAGAAATCTCTTAACCGAGTGGACTTAACAGTCTTTTTGTAAACTCCTTGTGAAAGGTGACATTTTAAAAGAGTGTTCAAATCCCTTTAACCAAGCCACTCCTACCAAGGTGAAGATCTTAACAGAACTGAGGTAAATCCCCTGCCAGGGTCACATTTGACAATGTGCATTGTAATCTTTAACATTATTGGCTTTTAACTGAGCATACTTCAAAAGAGTATTTTTATTTATGGGTGACAATTCCCATGGAGGTTTTTCCTAAATTGGTTTTCCTCGTTAAATATTGGTGTTATATGTGTCGAATATTTATTGTGCATGTTCACTTAACTTATTGATTTTTATAGTGAAGTTATTAGTGATTCAAATAGTTTTGAAGTTTGTTTTACCGAGTTGAATCAAAGTTTAAGTTTTAAGGTTTATAGAATCAATATTTTACGATTCACCCCCTCTCAGTAAACAAACAGTATCCAGTAGTAGAAGTTGGTTCAACATCATTAAGATATAGGGATAAATAATAGTAATTAGGAAAGGTTTCCATCTCAATAGGCTCAGTTAGTTCCCAGTCAATAATTTTAGGATGCATCAATGGTAAGGGATCATTGGCTTGGTTTAGATCTATTGGAGTAAGAGTCCGGATAGTGTTATGGTCTAGGTCATACATTTTATTGTCAAGGCCTATGACATGAACTTCCTCAAGATGATCCGTAGAGATTGAATCTTGTTCGTCCTCACTAAACTATTTCTCAACATATCGTGATCCATTTTCTTGTATTATATACCCTGAGCGTTGGCCTTCTAATAATGATGGTACATAGGGTTATATTTAATTTTCCACCATTCTATGTTTTGGGCCTTGTCTTTCCATAGATGTAGGCATATAAGAGTGAACCACATCAATATCCTTATCCTGAGAAGATTCTTTTGACAATGAGTCCCACTCCCACTTGTTGGAGTCTTCATCACTATATGATTGTAATTTTTGAAGTTGTTCATGAGTGTAAGGTAAACATTTTTTAGTATATCCTAGTTCAAGATATCTCACTCCTGTCTTTTCTTTTCAGGATCTAAAAGTGGTTTGTATGGGTTCTATGATTACTTCTTTCCTTTTTCCTATTGGACCTATTCCTTCATAACCCATTTTTTGCATTATTTGAAATCCTTTCCCATATTGATGTGTGGAAATATCTATGTGTTGGATTTTTTAATCAAATTTTGCTTCATCTTTATACAACCATTAAAATATTTCATTGTCTTCACTATCTCCAAATTATGTTCTATCTCTAACAAAGTTATTATTATAGATTTTAGGAGATTTTGATTTTTTTGTTTGTGATATGGATGACATTCCATAAGATCTAGGGGAAATAGGCAGAATATTTTCCTAATCCCTTATCTTTGAGTTGTAATTTACTCTCAAATTCCTTCATTAGGGTATACATGTTTAAGCAATGAGATGTTATATCCTCTTTCTCTTTCCCTTTGTTTGATATATAAGAGCTTGACTCTTTATCCCTTCCTTTGAACGATGTGGAAAGACCAAATTCTTTCTCTTTTCCCTTAGGTAACGTAAAATAAGTAGGTCCTTTTTCTTTTTCCTTTTATGATAAATTTGAGCTAGAAACTTCTTCACTTGTTTCTACCTTTGAGTTATCTGTTGTAGAAGCCTCTTTGTTATGTTGTATCAATGAATCTGTAATAGGCTTTATGTTCTTGCAATATTGAAATGGATTAAGATCACCACTAATTATTATTTCTTGACCAAGATATGGGAATTTAAAGCATTAATGGTATGTTGATGGGACCACTTGCATTTCATGGATCCAAGGTCTTCCCAATAATATTTAATAGGAAAAATTCAAGTCTAGGACTTGGGATACTGTTTGTTTTTTATTGGTCCTGTTATGATTGGTAATACAAAAAGACCTTTAGAATATCTTTCTTCATCATCATATGCTTTCATATTAATCTTTCTCTTTGTATCCACTACATTCTCTAAATAGCCTAAGGGACAAACCAGATTCAAGGTACAAATATTTAGGCCAGGTCCCCATCTATCATGACACACTTGACTCTATTTTTTTGTACAAGGACCTCTCCATGTAATGGTAGATTATGAGATTGATTTAGAGACATGTCACCATTTTCAAAAAATGTAAAGAAATGAGGTGCAGTGAGATGTCCTACCATAGCCTGGAATTGATCCACATTAAAGTCATTAGGAGCGGTTGTGTCAACAAGGGCTCTCTATAAGATATCCTTATGTGATGGTAAGAGCTTTAGAAGCTCCAAGATATAAATTTGGGTTGGCCTCTGTTGGATTTCATCAACAAAATTGTGTATCTTATATGTCGATGGAGTGTCATTTGATGTTGTTTTATTATTTATCCCTCGTAATGTCACTTTGGATTGACTTTGTGTGACAACATGTACAAGTTCTTGTTCTTGTTTATCCTTGATAATGATGACACTGATAGTGTTGTCAAATTTTGATAAGGTGTTTATAGTGTTATCATAGGCATGAGAAAAATTCACTTTATCTCCCTTTTTCTTTGGTTTTAATATTTTTGAGGATTTTCCTTTTTCATAATTTGGGAGTGGAGTTTTAAATGTCATGCGATCATCATTATTCTTAGGTCCTTCAACAGTAATGGTGTTATTATCAATCAATTCTTTGACCACATATTGTAATCTCATACAATCATTGGTTTTATGACCTTTGTTTCTATGGTATTCACAATGGTGTGAATCATTTCACCAATAAGGTTTCACTTGGGGTTCATATCCTCTTTATTTAGGTAATGTAATCAATTTTTTTTGGCTAAAAGGGCCCTTAAAGAGGATTCAATAGGTTCACCTAAGGGTTTAAATATTATTTTAGGTGCATATTGTGGAGTCCTAGGTTTGTTGTTGTCTTGATTGTTGTTAGATAAGTTCTTTGATTAATTAGAACTATTGGCCTGGTTGTTTGATAAGTAGAATGGGTTTGACATTGTTCGTATCTACCACTCCATCATTCACCACGTCTTTATTATTATTGAACCAAAAATTTGGTTTGTCATTGTTATTATTTTTGTTTGAATTCTTTGTTGTTGTAATTGTTGTTGTTGTTGGAATTGTTTGAGAAACCCTTAGTATCTTTGTATAATTTCAACTCACCTTTTCTCACTTAAGAATCCTCAATTGTAATATTCTTTTCTATCATGTTGTCAAATGTAGGAGGAAATTATAATTGGAGATGGTAATTCATCTCATTAGTCAAGTTGTTGATGAAAATACCCATATTTTCTTTTTAAGGTACACTCCTTGGATATTTCGCAAGGACGCATCTTCATCTTTGTAAGAATGTCAAAAATGACTCACCATTTTGTTGTTTGGTAACTAAGACCCAATATAGCAACCTCATGTTCTATATTGTAGGAGTATTGAGTGAAAAACTTTGTGACTAGTTCTTCAAAGGTTTTGATGTTGGGTGATAATTTTGAGAACCACTCCATGGCTTGTCCTCCTAAAATCCTTGGTAATAACCTCATTAGGTAAGTTTTCTCATGTAAAAATTCCATACTCAAGGTACAAAATTCCCTAATGTGGTCATGTGGATTAGTTGCACCCATATACTTGTCATACTTAGGAAGATCCATGTTTCCTAGTAAGGGTACCATGTTCAAAGTTTTGTCAAAAGGGAAAGGACAAATGTCCTCTAAAGTGTACCTTTTTGTTGATGTTCCCATTTGTATGTCTTGAAGTTGTTGTTACAAAACATTGATTTTTTTTAAGGCACCTAAGGGGTTAACTTCATCTTCATCATATTTCCATTGGGAGACATCATAATCCTGAGGTAATTTCACCCCTAATTGCACCAATATCATGGAATATTTATCCTAATCAGCCTCGAGGACATTTTCCATGATTTTCTAAAATTTGGGATCTTGTTGGGCTTCTCTTATATTTTCTTCTGTTACATCATCATTGTTATTGTGCACCTTAACGCCACTGTTTTCTTCCATGTTTTCTAGTATTTTTGGGTTTCTTTTGCTTGTTGTTGTATTTTCTCTTGTTGGATTTCTTACTCTTTTGGATCCATTTTTTGTATTTTAAAATGATAGGATCAAGTATGTATTGACATGAAAGTTGATCGAACTCCATGTGAGAAATATCCCCTTTGATGCATTGGATGTTGTCTTGAATTCTGAATAGGATTTATCACCAAGTGATGATTATGTGTTTCAATTTTGGATGTTCAATATGAAGTATGTCTAAGATGATGAAACCTAACAGAAAAATATATATTTCTCTGATGAAGGTTCAATATTAACTTTGATTTCTTGGGCTCTAAGTGAAGGATCTGGAATCCTTGATGATGAACCTTAAAAACAAAAGATTAATGGTGTTTGAAAATACTATCACAATGACTTGTTTTGATGAAATAATAATCAACTTGTTTAATAAAGGTGTGTGTGATAGTTTTTTTGAGATTATGACAACTAGAATGGATATAACTTTGAAATAGATATTGGGTTCAACTTTCACATTGTGTGTTTGTTTGATGTAATGGATGAATTTTTCTTATATTTTGAGACCATAAAACACAACAAACATATTCAAACACTTATTTCGCCTAAGCTTTCTACAACATTTAGTGTATGTTCTTGAATGATTTTAATAGGTTTGATACATGAAAATACTTTAAGCAATCTACTTAGGGAATTTAGCTTCAATATATCATTTATAGGCTCACATAATCGAAATAAATCCCGAACTTGATATTCTTGACCCTCATGCTTTGTGTCCCTCCTTATGTAAGAGGTAATATCATGCGAAGATGATAATAAAATTATGCACTTCAAAAGGCCTTCAAGGAGTGGGTGCTTGATTTAAGGTGATGAAATCCAAAAATCTCATAACTCACTACCAAGGGATACATATGATGAGTAACTTCCAAGGGCGACGCAACCCTTCTGTACTATAAAATGATATACCACGGATAATAGGTAGGCTTACTAATTAACACAGCTGTCGAAAGGAATTCATTCAGAAAGTTTGAGTATAAACTCCATTATAGAGGTCTCCTACCATCATAGAAATGATGTTTTGCGCAATTCTGAAGAACTACTAGAGGAGAGCTATTCCCAAGGTCTTTTTGTCAATCACAATTTTCATTATGAGTGCATCTTTTTTATAGTGGGGTGGATTTTCTTGGATTTAACATGTTCCCCACTTGGTTCGTTCCTTCTAACCGACCCTTTTAAGGCAAATCTCGAGAGGCAGGCCAATTAGAGTTAATTTTGCACTATTTGAAATAAAAAATTATATTGACATAGGTTTGGTATTTTGATCACCCAAAAGAGAGGAGAGCATATCCCTACCACTTTTGATCCACAAGCACATAGATCACATGATTCATTCCTTGACCTTATCTAACTAGTTGGGATCTTGGTATGTTTGGCATTTTGATCACCCAAAAGAGGGGAGAGCATATTCCTACTACCTTGATCCACAAACAAAAAAGGTCGTTTTAGATTGATCTATGTTTTTGAAATGAATTTTCCACAAAAATCAATTTCAAAGACCAATTTGAGAATGCATGCCTTTCTCCTTTTTAGTTTTTAGAATTTTTTGGCAATTTTGCCACAAGCTACCAACAATGTTAGTGTCAACAAGATTAGAGAGAAGAGCATCCAAAGGCATATCCACGTTATAATTAGCTAGATACTTATCAAGAATAGAAGCATAACTATCATAAGCTTTATCCTCTTCTTGAATTCTAATTGAATCGTTTGCCCAATTTACTCTTTCTATACCTGTCACTCGGTTCTTAAAAACTTTCCTTGAATGGAAATTTGGATTTTTGATGACTAATATTCTTCGATTTAGTGATCTCTGCCATCTGTAAAAATGAAATAATGGATTAGATTTTTGGATTTTCAAATTCTGCAACAAATAATTTAAATGTGATAAAACATACATTAAATGTGACACAATTTAAATCAAATATGACAAAAGATTAATAAAATGTGTTATTAAAATAGTTAAATGCAATGTATGTCAACTCATATGCGAAGAGCTTGATGTCAAATGTGACCAAACTGCAAAACTTGTAAGCAAAAAAATATAAATGATGCTCAGAATCTGCAAGTTTTAAATGTGATAGTACAAAAGTCAAATGTGACACTATATCTATCAAATACGATGTAATTTGAGTCAACTAAAACGATAGTATTTGTAGATTGGATGATATTTAGGTCAAATGTGATGTAATTCATTGCAGATGTGACAATCTTTGAGTCAAATGTGCTATTTTATTGTGTTTTTGTAACCTGCAACTCAAATCTACAAAAGAAATTTGATAAAATTGATTAATTTAGTGGAACATATGCCCCATGGTGGGTGTCAATATGTGTAAGTGTAAAATATGGTCACACAAATAATAATGAAACATTAGTTTAAATAGTCAAATTATGATATAGAATTGAAAACACTTGAAATAACTATTTAAGAGTCTCTCATTGTTGTCTAGTCCTAAGGATCTAATCAATCTTAGTTAAATAATGTTAGTTGCATTAAGATCTCAAAGATGAGAACCAAGAAAATGAGAATTTGATATAAAATGGATGATAATTGATCTAAATGATGCAAGATTTTATCTAGAATGATGAAGAACAATGTAATTAGATCTATGAAATCAACTAAAACTAAGAATAAATGCTATGAATGATGATTAGGGTATGCAAACTAGTGTAATGCACTTTCTCTAAATGAAGGTGGATGATAATGAACCACGAATACTCACTATTTATAGGATTCTCCAAGGTCTTGGGGGTGAGTTATGTCTAACCATGGTCAAGTTAGGTAGTTGAGGGATGAATGGTCAAGATTAGATGTTGAGATTGAGTGACTAAGATATAAAAGGTTATTAGTGATCCATGTGAGTTTGTCTCTTGTCTCTTATTGGTTGAATTTGATTTCGTCCTTTTGTGGTTGGTGAGGGTTTTTAGGATTTAATTAATTCAAAATAATTAATTACTTTTGTCGTGAATGATGTGGTATGTGATGAATGGGTTGGGATTTTGATTTAATTGTGGAAGAATTAATTAATTAATAGTGAACTATATAGTCAATACTTAATTTAATTATATAGTAGAGGAATTTGGATTTAATTAATTAAATTACTTTTATTTAACATTTGATGTAGACCATTTTTCAGGTGTATATACTACCTCATATATCTTCCACAAACATATCATTTTTCTCCTAATATTGATCATATAGTGAGGGAGGTTAAGATTGTAAAGGTAAGACTATTATGGTAGTCCTAGGAACCCTACCCACAACCAAATCCAAGGATAAAGCTGCTTCGATGTTCTCATCCAATAGCTCAATCAGGGTGAGCGTGAGAAATATTTTAAAGGTTTTCATCAACAATAGAATCTCCTCAAGAAAGTCAAACATAAATTCCTTGTAAGATATAGGTGACTCAACTTGAGGCAACAGTGAAGAAGGTAAATCGCCAACCTCTACAAAAGGGGTAGTCATAAATTTGGGACAAGCTAGCGCTTGCTCCATTGCAAGCACATAAACTGAAAAAAGATCCACTAGAGTGGACTTGTGGCGATGAAACTGAAGCATGAGGCCTTGCTCAAACTTCATTTTAAAGGATGGAGGGCTGACCCTTTGATCCATTATAGTTGGTTTAAGCACTACAAAAAAGCTAGGATGGTGATTATGAGATGGTGCAAGCCAAGTAGACATAATCATACTAGACACAATTTATGTAGCATGTTTATAGGTGTAGGGAATGGTGGTATATAATGCAAAGAGGTGATTAATGGATTTTAATGGGAAGGGGAAATTGAAACCTGACCCTCTTGGCATGAGGCCTAATAGTCACTCGTAGAGATGTAGGAAGTGAGACCAAGGATGTGGAAGACGAGGGGTTGGAGCAGTAGGAGCTAGGACAAAAATTCAAATAGGAGTAGAAGACATCGAAAATGAAGAATCGATCTCTATCTTTAGGGAGCCTTCACGCTCCAATTCCATAGCCTTCCAGTGATGCTTATCTCCAATGCAAGCTAGTTCTGACATAGGTTTGGACAGGGATGAGAGATCTGTAGAGGTTCAATGGAATCTTGCTCCTTCAGTGGGATTGTCGATGCTATGACTGGAAAAGAAAAGGTCCCTACAGATGTAATAGGAGGCTCCATCAAAGAAATAGTTGTGGGCTCAACTGCAGGTGTCCTCCTTTTCACTTTGCAGGTGGTAGGAAGAACAAAAGGTGCCCTAAAAGGTTGAGGGGAAGGTGCTAAAGGAAGGGGAGAAGTTTGTGGAAACTAGTAGGGTGAGGAATGTCTGCAAGGATTGGGATTGAGAAGGGAAGGAAGACTTTGGCCTTGTACTACATGGGCATTTTTCCTTTGTCTACACTAGGCGCATAGGCGGGAACAAAAGACACCACTGGAGATAGTCCATGATGGGAAAGGAGGCTTCCCCTAATGCACACACTTTTCCTATGCCCTTAACAAATAAGGAACAAATGAAAAAGCTTGTTGAGTTACATGATGGGGCTAAAAGTAAGGAAAAAACACAAGAAGCTTCATAGGTGCCATAGTTTTGAAAGACAATTCCATCACTTTGTATGTATTATAGGCAAGAAATGAAACATCTTACTGGAGATGGAGTGGCCCTGCTAGAGTAGGCTAAAATTGGTCCAACAACTTTCCCCCAGCGGATACCAAGGGCTAATAGCCAGTATCCTAGATTGTGTGTATGAAACCCTCATAGGAGAAGTTGAGACACCTATGCATCACAGAGGAGACAAATCCCATGGAAATGAGCTAGGCAATGCCTAGCTTGACCCAAAAGAGGTCTGACTCTCAGATGACAATGAAGGTTGTAAAAATTGCCTTGGGTCCCACCTAGACCATCAAGGTAGTCGACCCTAGAGAGGGAAGTGATTGTTCATAATGAGTTCCGATGGTTTTTGAGAATTTATCATACCACACACGATGTAGCCTTTTTATGGAAAAGTACCTCCTCCATGATAACATCCATGTGATGTGTAGAGTCAACCATCACATCCCTAATGATGGTCTTGTTGACCAATGTTGGAGTATATAAACGAAAAGGCTCTCCACTATAAGGGGCATTGAGAGGGGCGGATGTTATATTAGTATTACACACTCTAATTAGGTGTTGACATGGGAGTGATTATCACCATGTTACAAAGGGACTATCACTCCATGAGAAGAATGGTGTAGAAGACCCTAGTTCATGTCAAGTTAACCAAAATGTGAAAGGAGTTTTCCATTCTTAAGATTGATGAAATCCCAAGGAATAAATCAACCCTTGTGCCACCTCACTTCTACTAGTGCTCTAATGAGCTAGGTTGATCAAGACAACTAGATTGATGCAAGATATGTTTTAAGGTTTAAATGAAATGCGATGCAAAATAAAAAGGAATGAATTAAATAAACAAGACTAATAGATAAAAATATTTTGATTATTGGAAATGAAAGAGCTAGCATCAAGATCAACTTCCAGGCTCCATGAGCTCACTGCCTCAGACACCCATGTGAGTCTGGGATGATAGCATGGATGAAATATGTCTACATGACATTAGTTCATCTTGTACAGATAGTGCACAAGGGGAAAAAATCAAGACAATAACTAATATAATAGAAAAAAAACTACAATAGTAACTGGAATTAAGTAATGTAATTATATGATAGAAAATGACAAAAATAAAAGAAAATGAGAGAAAGAATAAACTCACAACAGAGGTAGAAGAATCCATATAGCTCTTCTCCTTTCTCCTCCAAAACTTGCACACATTGAAAAGGGAAAAATGTTGGGGTTGTTTAGAGATTTGCCTCAGTCAAGTCCTTGCTTTGGTGTTTCTACCTCCACAACATCCATAGAAATGGACAATCGGTGATAGATAACTAAAAAGATGATAAATGAGTAATAGTAAATAAAGAAAACAAGAAAGTGATTAAGATAGTATGATATGCTAAAAACAATGAAATGAATTGTTGTGAGAGATTCCCCTTCATAGCCACGAAGATGGAGCTCAATGGAGTGAAGGCAAAGTGATGATGGTGACATTGTCAATGTGTTGTAAAGACCAAGATGTTGCAAAATAGTTGTGTCAAGATGCAAATGTGAGCTGAAGGAAATGTAGAAATTTTATAGAAGAGAACCAAACTATCAAGAGAGATTGAAAATGTGAGGAAGAAGACCAAATGAAGCAAAAAGATGAAGATTTATGTTGGTAGGACATATTTCAATGTTAGTGAGAAATGGTAAGAGGCATTACACTATAGGGGCGTAGTTGTAGCTTATCAACGACTCACTATACATCTACATATCTACAAGACAAGTGTTCATTGCATGAATGCCTCTGCAGTGTACACGTATCTTGTGCCGACCAGCCCACATGGTGAAGAATCTTAACAGAAAAGGACAAGGGAGATGGAGGGACATGGATTCTTATGTGGAATTTTGACTTTTGGCTAAGGTAGGAGTATCACATAATGGAAAATTACCTAGATTATCATTTTATGACACTAAATTATGACATTAAAATGATAAATACCATGCACCAAAGTACCAACACATCTATAACTCATGTCCTAGGTTGTATACATTGTCCTCAACATTTCCCAAAATTGCAAAGTCATACCAATCATTGGAGTAGAATGCAAATCATTCTAGTGAGCCAAATGAAATTCTTTATTCTTACATATCATGATCCAAACTTTAAACTCTTGTAACTATTTCTACGAAAGATATCAAGACTTGATAACTTAATCATAAGTATCTGACACCATACAAAAACAATGTGGAGTATTGCTGAGCTGAATACTGACTTATGGTCATAAAGATGATGCATTGGTCCAATGGTTAGATGATTTCTTCAAACACAAAAATATCAGCTTGAGCACAACCATCATCTATTTGATACCCAGACCATGTAGA
>MU225240.1:5800413-5816136 GCA_018584345.1 Thuja plicata
ATATATATATATATATATATATATATATATATATATATATATATATATATATACACACACTCACGAATCCCTACGAACCCAAACGGCAAAAAACAATTTTCACGAATCCACGAACCGGATTCGCGAGCCTGAATCCGTCCCCGAACCCAAATCGGCAACTTAGCATTTTTTTCATTTTTTTCTATTTTGTTTTACTGGACCAAAGAATAAACCCTAGGTGTGAAATTTTTTTGCTGTACAAACAATAGGTGTTTTGTCACATATCCCTGCCACGAAGGCATTATTTATAATAAACTAAGGATTTAAGATTGAGGGAGGCCGACCTCATCAAGGACCATATGTTAAGGCCGACCTTCCTTGGTTATTCCCCAACTTGGGTGAGAGTGCATAAAAAAAAAATCTGAAAGTAAATGCTGACCAACCTTTTTGAAGTTATTTAAAATACAAACAATATTTTTATGTATTGAGCTGACCTCTCTTTATGTGGTACTCATGTTAACAGGTTTTTAAAATAAAAATAAAATAGTACTTTGCTAGGGCCAACCTCCATTATAGAGCGTCCAGCTTTGGGTGAGGGTTTGGTAAAAAATGAAAATTATATAATTTTAGGAAGGTTGCGACCTTTAATGAGTTGTTATTTGAAAGGTATAAATAGGTGTTTGTGGATCATTCAAGCATCCATCCATGACATAGTATTCCTGTTCAAAGAGCACATCTACATCAGGAAGAGAATCGGTGACCAGATTAATTAATTTGAGAAAGACAAAAAAAATATTTAAATCAACAATCGAACTAAGGCAAATAGGGACGTGGAAGAAGCAAGGATGCATCAATTACAACATGAAGGTTGCATAGATTATAGGTTAACAACAGTAATTAAGATGAGAGAAATGATCTGAGAATTTGACCCCAGCAGTTGAGTATTATTTAAAAATACAATTAAGTTGATAAAAAAAGGGTAACTTGAGGATGTAATAAAGTCAACCAAAGGACAGTGAATGAAGAGGCATGTCCATTGGCTAAGAAGCAACAAATGAAAAGACGTTCCCTCTCATAAAAGACATTAACATATTAAATGGAGAAGAAACAAAAGCGTCCTGGACCTCACATTGGCGATCAGCTCAGATCAGGATTATTATTAAGTTGCAAGCAGAAACATCCTTGTTCTTTGTGCAGACACATGAATACTTACAACAGACACAAGAATACAGTAGATTTGAAAGAAGAATATGTAGATTGAACCAAAGATAACAAGCACTGATCCATAAGAGCAGATCAGGTCATCAGATATCAGCAATCAGGCACACAGGTGGATCAGACCAGAGATTACTATTTATTGCAGGCTATAGCATTCCTCTTCAATGGTGATATGCATGAGATGTATGCTTAGTATGCATGATGAAGATGTTGTCGTATGTGAATTGCTAATCTTTCCAGATTCTTAATCTACTTATTTATTTCCTAAGAAAACAATCAAACATGGTGAGGCAGGAAAGGAATACAAGGAGGGAGAAACTGTTATGAGGTACTCTTCTAAGTATGCCACCTCAGGGTAGTGACAGATTGTCCCATGAGGCCAAGGGAGTGCCCCACCTTTGGGCTTAGAAGGGAAGGACACTTCGGACACCCAATTGTAGTTTCCTCAAGCCTATATCTTGGTTGATCATTATGTTAAGGGACTCCAATCATAAGGGGAAGGATAATGGTGGCAATGGAAGAGGGGAATGGCTATAGAATTTCTCACTAGGTACCTCCACTCACATGGATGGGAAGAGCCACATGATGGCCAAGAGGGACAGCACCCGCTCTTGGGCCTAGGGTAGACAATTGTGATTGGATATGGATTCCTCTCTAGGTACACCCCCTCATATGGATGGCAAAGAGCCACATGATGGCCAAGAGGGAAGTATCTGCTCTTGAGCGTAGGTTAGAGGGATCGTAAATGGCTATGAAATTTCTCACTGGGTACACCCCCTCATGTGGATGGCAAGGAGCCACATGATGGCCAAGAGGGATGATATCTACTCTAGGGTCTAGGGTAGAGGATTGTATAGAATTGATTAAGGCACCCTACTACGCCCCTTATCCTAGCCCTCCTCATCAATGAATTAAATATATCTTATAATTAAATTAATGTTCCTAACTCTAGTTGAAATGATCTATACTTTAATATCTCTGACGAGGAAGATCTATTTTGTGGATTTTGTTTCGATGATTTCCTAACATGTTGTAGGGTCTCAACCAGGTACATGATGTGACTAACCTTATTCTACTTATTGTTCTATTTGAAATTAATGATTTAGGGCAAAAACTAGGGCGTTTACAAAAGGGGACATTACATGTTTTTTGTAAAACAAAATGTTTTAGTGTAAGAACCCTTACTAATACTGAGCCAAATTTACATCAGCAATCTCAAGTTCCTATCACATGCATTCTGTCATTTAAACAATTGTATGATCATAGCATTCTGAAAATAAACAGTTGTATTGCAGAGACATAACATCAAACACTAGGCAGATTGAATCACCACAGAACCATAAGTTCATAAAATAGCATTTGGACAAACACTAGGTCGCGTTGTGACCTTTTCACACCATCGCCCCATTGCAAACGGGGACCCCTCTTTTTGCTTTTGCTGTCAGTAGGTGCTAGTTTAGGAGTAGATTGGCAACATTTCAAGAGTCCAAGACTCAGGTAAGCCTAGTTCTTGAGGTAGTAGGGATTGTTCAAGTTTGATCCTGAAGTCAAAGCCTTAGACAATCTATGGTGTTCAAGTCGTGGAAAAGGAAAGAATGAAATTGAGATTGATCACGATCAAATAATGAATGGACAATTCATGAAACATAGGCATAGAGGTATATCAGGTCAATCTCGAGAGGGCTTGACAAATTCCAATTCAAGTTCAATAAATTTTGATCAAATTTGTGTAGACGACAAAAGGGAAGTTTGAGGTTGGAATGAGAATGATCAAGGGAAGAATATGAAGTTTGTAAAGTTTGGGTGGGGATTAGAGTTAAATCTTGACTTGGCCATTTTAGGAATGTCCAAGTCAAGCCCATGGGCTTGACAAACTCAACTAAGTCGATGCATTGAGCCTCAAACTAGGTTGAATTCCATGCCAAATGTTAGAATTTGATAAATAACAAGCCCAACTCAAATTAGCAAAGATCAAGTTTGGGCCTAAGGAGCAAGGCAAGACCATAAAATGCATTGTATTTTGCCCCGTGAAGGGGGTGATTTCCGAAAATCCTCAAGGGACTTTGCCCCATCCTTATGCCAATTCTGATCTTCCTTCATGTTCTTACCCCATACATAGCAGATTTCCGATTTTGACAAGAGGCATTTGCCCCATCCTCAAATCATTTCCGAATTGCATCTATGTTTTTTGCCCCATCTCCTTGCCAATTCCGAAATCGCCATGTGCACTTTGCCCCATGAGCCTTTGATTTCCGAAAGTGCTAAGTGTCTTTGCCCCATCTCATGAAGATTTTCAAAAAATTTCAAGGGGATCTTTGCCCCATACACATGAAATTTCTGATTTTGACCTATGCACTTGCCCAATACACACAAGAATTCCCATATGCCTCTATGTGGATTTTTCTCAATACACATCACATTTCCGCCCTATGCTTTGACTTGCACCTAAAAGAGGTGTTATTTCCACTCTTGGCTTATACGTGCACCCAAGAGGGCCTTCGTTTCGCACCTCTTCCATGATGCCGCCCAACGAAGGTATGATTTCCACCAGGCTCATAAGCCCGTGCCCAATGAACATGCTATTTCCGCTCCAGCCCTTAGCACACACTCAACTCATGCCTCATTTCCACCATACCCTCAGTGCTTGCGCCCAAGATGGGTGAGATTTCCACTCGGTATTGCGGAGGTTTGAACTTCTATGGAATTGGTGAAAATATATTAAGTAATTGATTTCATTAGGAAAAAGATTGGTAATATTAAGAGATCCATTTTATCAAATAAGGTCGTCTATCCTTGCAAAGGATGGTCAAATATTTTAGAAGGGAGTTTAAATTCGATTTGGGATTATTCATTTTCTAAAGGGAGTTAATCCTGAAGATGTTGCAGGTAACATTAAAGGTGTGGACAAATAAAGGTGTTTCTTTCAAGTCTAGTTTCTATAAAGAAGTGTTTTATTATTGAATATTTTAATTTAATTCGCATGTGCCATTTTACGAGTTTAATGCAATTATTTCCTTTGTTTTGCAAGGTGAAGTAGAAACTAACTTTAGAAGATAAGATAAAATGAAGATGCATAGAAGAGATGCAACATCAACAAGAAGCCTTGAAAGCAAGGGAAATTTCAACTGCAATGTTGATTCATCAAGCTAGCCAAGGACGAGTTTGAAATTGCAAATTAAAGTGAAAATGAGAATCAAGGTGCAAACATGATTTCAACATCAAGGATAACATGGAGACCTCAAGCACCATCAAACCACCGGTTCTTCATCGAGCAAGCAGGGGGCTTCCAAATTGAAGATCAAGTCAAGATGCAAATCCAAGTCATTCATCCAAAATGAGCAAGTACAACATCATGATTAAGTCTACAAGAAAACAGAGGAACTCATACAAACATGAATTTCCTTTGGAAATCCAAGTTCAACTATAAGTATTTGACTACATGAAACACTACAAGTGCAAGTTCAAAGTCATCATAATGAGAAAGGTTTCAAGGTGAAGAGCCTCAAAGGACAACAAACTTCATGAAGATGAATCAATTTGGGAATACAAGCCATCACCATCAGTCTACATAGGAATGAGAGATGGAGAAAATAGAGTGAATATATGGATGAAGATTGTTGAGAAGATTGTGGAGAATTCATGGAGAGATCACAGGAGATGGTTAAGGAGATATTGTAGGAAATAGTTAGAACTAATTTCCAATTATAATGTATTTGTTATGGTCACCTCATTATATTAAGGGGCCATTTATGCAAAATTGAGAACAAACGGGAGGATGATTTGATCAAGTATAATTTCAGAGATTGGGATATCCTCTCGATCCCTTGTTTCATATAATTGTGCTTTTGTTTCCATTGCGACTCTAATTTCATCAGTTTGGTTTAGGGCTTTGTTGACATGATCTTGGCCCTTGATCTTGAATTGATCATAGCCCGCCCTTCATTGTACCTGGACTACTATAAAAGGCAAAGCCTCCTCATTTTTAAATTATTAGATTGAGATTAGTATTAGATTAGTTAGAGTAGAGGAGACTTGTTGAAATTGTTGCTATAATGCTACCAAATTGTTCTTAAGTCATTGTTGGTCTTCACGGTGGATTCCTTGTATCATTTTGGAGTATTGCATAGTTTTTACATCTTCTTACTTAGAGTAGGATTTACTTATGTTGATTAGAAGTAGTGTTTGGTGGAATGGAAGATATTTTAGATGCATCTTTGTGAAACTCGCTTAATCAATACACTACTTGCTTGTTGATTGTAAGTTTGTCTTGCATGGTCAACTAGAAGTTTAATGAGCTTTACTTCGATTATTGCTTGCACATTGATATGCATCCATTGATGGTGTTAATGTAATTGTAATAGTTTGAACATCTTACATTTCCCTTAGAAAATCGCACTAGCTTGGTGGTGTTGAAGATGAGACTAAGTCTACTAGAGTCACAAAGGCATTCACAGTTTCTTGCATTCTTGGAGTAGAGTAGTTTTCTAAACCCTTGCCTATTTGCAATTTGTTTGGTTAGAAGCAGTTGGAGAGAAGTTGATATCCACTAAATGAACAACGTAAGTCCCTTCGTGATACCGGCATATCACATCATTACAACTGAGTGAAAGTCCACAACTAGAAGGAGCCTTGGGGTTGTCTCATTTGATCACACAACGTAAGTCCCTTCGTGATACCGGCATATCACATCATTACAACTGAGTGAAAATCCACAACTAGAAGGAACCTTGGGGTTGTCTCATTTGATCACACAATCCATATACAATGTTTAGCATATGAGCTTCCTTGTTAGAGTTGGAGACTCGATGTTTCATTTGGAATACTAAGTATTCCATTCTGCATGTTGAAGTGGTCACAGAACTCGCATCAACATGTTGCATATCATAATCAAAACTTAACACCTATCATATGACTGAAATTCTGTCAAACACATTGCGTGCAACCTGAAGATCTATGTTCTAAAGTCTGATTTTTATAGCTGACTGAATTGCCTAATGAGTTCAATGACATACAAATGAAGCAATGGACGTATGTTGAATCATTTACTTGGGATCCAAGAATCATCATGATAATATAAGAATGCTTGTGGGCAAGCATTTTCCAAGAGGGGGAGACTGTAATGTTCCTAATTCAGGACATTAGGATATACTATTAAAATAAGTTTTAATTAAAGATTGGAACTTATCTATGGAAACCACATACAGAGCAGGGTCACAGTAATATGGAAGTATTATAATGCAGTGAACAGTGTTAGCAATCATATAAACCAAAGAAAACTACGTAAAACACAGCTATCTAAAAACTTTATCTCATTACAAGTGTTACAGACAATATTGCCGGTGACTAGAGTTAGTAACCAACACAACATCAAGTGGCACGTATAATATATTTGATACTAATTCCATTAATCAATACAATTAAAATGGATATGAAGCCGATGACATTACAGACCTAACATGATATAGAAACGAAATAACCTTCTTAAGCCATATTAAGTCTCTCTATAGAAGAGATGATAGAACCGTAACTATAGATGAGGCATCTAACACCGATTATCATATTGGCAGCAATAACACACTTATGCTTTAATTATGGAAAGGTGTGTTTGGATAACATAAACCAATTTGTTTAAGTTATGAAGAGATGTGTCTCTTATCATCCAAGAGATGTCACCATTCAACATTGCAAGATATATAATGGAAATCCAGTCCATTCTTTCAGACATCATCGGATATTATATAGATTACTTTTCATCCTTTACAGACTCGCTCTGCTTAGAGTGCATTGCCTTACGGTATCTCTGGTGTAAGTTCATGAAGCCTTATTCAGAGACGGCATCTCCATAGTGCATATAGTTATTATTACATCAGACAGCCATCATTATTGTTGCAAGGACATAGTTACATATCAAAGACGGCAACCATATCGCTGTAGCAATTATTACTTTCAGACTTTGCATATATTCAGTGCTTTATTAGAAACAGCAAGCATATATAATGATTGTCTGCAGTGTGCACAATCGTTATATCACTCCAAGTGTTAAGAGATATTTTCCATTGTATGTACCACAGCTGCATATCAGATATTTCAATTGCCAGCATCAGTTCCACAATTATATAACAGACATTGTCCATTGAATATATATATATATATATATATATATATATATATATATATATATATATCAGATTTCACATTTATCTTCCATTACTTGCTTAATTCACATTTATTTGAGATAGTAAGAAGAGAAGATTGGAGTAAACGTCTCAGCATTCTTGAATAGTCAAAAAGGGAACATTACACATAAATAGTAAGTAGGACCTAAGTTGCCGATTCGGGTGCGGATGCGGATGCGAGTGCGCGGATGAGTGAAATTTTTTTTGGGGGGGATGCGGATGCGTTTGGATGCGTTTTTATATATATATATACTATATACTATATATATTATATCTATACTATAGGTAAGTATTCGCTTTCATATAAATTTAATTTTTAAAAAATATATAGATAATAAATTGATTAACTTCTCAAAATAATTTAACATTGTTAAATAGATTTGAAATAAAATGATCAATTTATTATTTACTTAGAAAATAATATTAAATTAAAATTATCAAAAATAAAATAATATTGTGTTAATTTTTGAATTCATTACAATAAATTTAAAAAACATTATTATATAAATGTATTTAATATTTAAAATTGTTTAATTTATTATTGTCTAAATAATAAATATGTTATTTATTATTATATATTAAAGTAAATGATAATAATAATAAATAAATAAATCATAAGCTCTCTATGGTTGCGAAATTTATTTACATTGCAACCTTATGATATCTTCTCTTAAATTTAAATATACATTGCGGGTTGTTGTCATTTACGGGTTTGGAGGAATTGGAAAAACAACTCTGGCGTCTACAGTCTCGATATGGATGCAAACTCGATATGGATGTGAATTGTTCCTGTAGACTTGATATGGATGCAAACTGTTCCAGTAACGATATCTGGCTGGTCAAGCAGATGCTCCAAATGTTGTGCGAATGCCTGCCAGAAGCGCATCCCAGGCATCCGGATGCGTTTGGATGCCTCTAGGAGGCATCTTCAGGCATCCGGATGCCTGGGATGCGCTTCCGACCGGCATCCGCGCCGGAATCAGCATCCGCACACATCCACTCCCTCATTCGACATATACATGTGCGCATCGGTATCTTAGAGTAGGACCCAAACATCCATGTGACTTGCTAAAAATAGTGTGTATAACGGGAGTCTAAAAAACCTTTGAAAGGCAAACCACAAATAAACTAATGCACTGAGATGGAGAGTACTGAAATAGATGCCCAAATGGTCAGCTGAATAACCCTGAATAGCCCTCAAAGGGCCCCCTAATCACTATATTAGCCTACGGGGATCACTAATAATAGGCTAACCTCTGAAAATAGTTGATGCTTAGGAAGGCACAAAAATGGGGACATTACATTCCTTTCAATGATCACTCTAGGAAACAATTCAACTACCCTCTCAAAAACCACCAACTTGTGTTTTGGAAGTAGAATATTGTTTAGTTCAACTACTCTCTCCTCTACATCAAGGACTTGGTAAACTCTCACATACTCAGCATTGCTCCTTCTCCAATTCCATGCAATATTTAATTGGGCAACAATATCCTCTTATTGTGCATCAATCCAACCCAAGTTTGGTTGAACAATAGGGAAAATATCACGTTGTGGCAAGACCATGATCATTGATTTGAAAAGGCAACTTAGAAAATTGGCTATTTGTATTCTCAGTAGAGGCGCCAAAAATCTATTGATTAACAGATTAGTCTTCTCAAATAATTAGATATTATGACTCTAATATGCCCAGATATGAAGACAGATTTCAACTAATGAACTGTGGAAATCTCATGCCTACTATTTGAGCTTTCCTTTATGAGGTGCACCCTTGCCCCACACCTGATAACTAGTTTTGTTGAGCATTAAGTTTTCTTTTATTGAGGTCTGCCCTTGCCCCTAAGTGCACACCTATATATTGAGCATTAAATTTTCAAAATAAACTTGTCTCATTTATGAGCTGCATCCTCCAAATCAAATGCACGCCTAACAAGTGATGACATTTTTTTATAAGAATTTCTATCTATACATAGGCATGTGCTTGTCTCTAACTGTGCGCCTAAAAATGGGTTTTGCAAAACAATCTTTTTTCCTTTTATGAGGTGCACCTAAGTCTTAGACACACTTGCAAATGGAAATTATTGAACACTTGATTTTCCTTATTGGAGGTGTCTTCCTACCAAGGCAAGAACCTATGGTTCACACTAATTTCCTTAATGGAAAAATATCCATATTTTCTCACTCGCATCTATGCATTAGCCTCATTCTAAAGTGCAAAATCGCTTCTCTAATTTAGGTAAACCTCTACATTTCCTCACGCAATTGTACACACATCCACACCTTGTATAGGCCCATCTCTAATATTTGACATATGTCTTTGTATGTCAAAAATAAATTTAAGACAATTATTTCCTTTGCATAGGCACAAACCCCATGCCTGAATAATAGCAATCAATTTTTGCAAACATATTTCTCTTTATCATGTCCATCTTTAAAAAGAAAACATTTTATGTGGATTGCACATTCAAACTTTAGGCATGCTCCTAAAACTCAACCATTGAATCTGTTATGAAACAATTGATCACCATTACGAGGCACATGTCACAAGTCAAGAACACAATACTATCTATGCCTTGACCATTTTGAATTTCCAACTTTAATTGTCTAGTACACATCTCCACCATGGAACACACCTATATGAGCAATATCTCAGTTTTCAATGCCCTTTATCAAGCCCCTAGTTCACTTGACACATGCACTCAAAAAACAACTTTCAACTATCGAATTTCATGTTAAGTCCCTATTATTCTATCTAATGTCATGACCCTAATATCATAAATTCCTAAGTATAACAAATTTAACCACTTGTGGCATGTTTAACATTAATATTAGTTTTAGTTAGTACCTTAAATACTCTTAATAAGGATAAAGAAGCATGTTCCTACGGAGTTAAGCCTATACATAAGGAGGAGATGTTTCTTCCAAATGATCAAATCATCAAATATTGAATTCATATATTATTATCTTATTATTGGAGGTCAATCCCTTGAAATGATCAACTATTTTACAGATTTTTGCATTTATTTACAAGAAATATCCTAACATTTCATCATTATGAAGTGCGTGCTCATCTGAATTTAACATACTTGTATCAAAGTGCACTCTTAATCTTTTTTTTTTTAAAATCCTTCCCTCCTCCATGAAGAATACTATTCCATGATCTTAGCAAAAATTCAGAAAACTTCAAAAAATGACAAGACACAACAAAAAAGATGAATTCTGAAAGACTTTTGCACTTAAGAGCACTTAGGGCAATGAATTCAACTTGAAACTTGCTGCAATACAAAGATTTTGTATGGGCACAACAACACAAAACCTAAACACTTATGGTTAAATGTATACCCTAAGTCTAGTTTAGATTAGTTATTGAGTTATGATGGCTAATTCAACATATGGATGATTAGATATCATCCTAGATCCAACTTTGTTAGACAAGCATAGGTTTTGACTTCTAATACATGCAAATTCTTAATAAATTATGGGCTAGCATTAATATTTATCTCATTGTATTGATAGTAGATGTTAGGAAATATATTGCTAGTGTGAATTTTGTTATAGTGGTTATGAGTTGTTTTAAAAAACTCATTAATTCTAGAGTCGGGTAAAACTATATGGAGAAATTTGTTGAAGACACCTTCCCATATAAATGATTTGTGTAGAGTGGTTTGAAGGCAGAAAATAAAATACTATTCTGTTTGTGTCTAATGCTCTAAAATCCAATATGGTATCAGACCTAGGATAGAGATAGGCTTGAGCATACTCAGCTCTTTGCATGATTTGTTTGGCTAAAATCAAAGGTAGCATCTTAATTAGCGAGCAGATTGAGGTTTGCTTCAGCAATCACTGCAACTGATTTTCCTTCTGCCCTGTCAATACCAGTCTCATCCATGTCCCAATGCTGATGCTTTTGTGCAGAATTGTATGAATCTTGTGAACAGCTCCTTATCTTGGCATTTAAATATTTATGAGCTGGGAGGTGAATGATATTGTGATTGCAGGTTTGTTGTAGAGAGGACCACCATAATTTTTAAAGAAAAGCCATAGGATTTTAAAGTCCGAATCCTCACGCCACAATTGTCATGGTTCAGCAATTTCTCTTCTGAAATTTAAGAGATCCTCATCAGGTACCTATTATGCTAAGTAGCCAATCCTGATTCTGGTTCGGATTTAGATCCGGATTCGGGGATTCGGCACAAAAAATTTTGGGCCGAATCCTGATTCCGCGGGTATATATATTGACATTTTCGATATATATATATATTCATAGAATCCCTGCATGTAACGTGTCAATGCTCATTCATCATTAGTTCAAAACTTCAAACATATAATGATAATAATATATTAATAAGAAATTAGAAGCGTGATTCTCATAAAATGATAAATCCATAATTGCCAATATATGATTATGTCATATTCATACTTAGCAAAACTCTCAAAATGTCATTACATGATGAACAAAGAAAAAATGGTGAAAAATGCTTGAGAGATTAATGAATGACAATCAAATGACCAAATGTATGCTTTACTGGTCGAATTAGGGTTTAGAGGGTTTTTAGTTTTAAAAAGAATAAAAAATTGGCATGTGTAGCCCGTTTTTGGGCACCCACATGCTCGGATTCTTGTGGATTCCTCCGGATTCTGCCCGGATTCCGGCAGGGTTCTGGATTGGAATCTGGATTCTCTATGGATTCTACACTGCAGAATCCACAAAGAATCCGGATTCCAGTCCAGAATCCTGCTAGAATCTAGGCAGAATCCAAGAAGAATCAGGATCCGAGCAGAATCAGGATCAAGATCCAAGGCATATCAGAGGGATCCAGTAACATAACTATTATGGTAAAATAATGAATGTGTTATTAAACAAGGATCAAGAATGATCTATATATACAAGTGTACAAGAGAATGTTTCTATAACGAACAGAGAGAGAGATAGAAACAAAAGGAAGTTTCCATATTGAACAGAGAGAGAATATGGAAACATGGAAGAAGAGTGACCATTAGAATAGAAACAAATCTACAGAAGAGAGAGAAACATAAATAGAGATATATTTAACTCTAATACCCTCCCTTAATGGTTAGTCTAACTTCAAAACAAAAGTTTGCAAGTGAATCCTCAAAAGGCGCCATGAGAAGTAAAAAAACCTTAAGAAAATCATAGTAAAAAAACTTCGTTGTGCACGAAAGAACTGAGACTCGGTAGTCACGATTTTTGTGGTGAAAAATCGAAAAAATCAGACACGGTTTTTGAGGTGAAAAAATGATCAAAACCACCTGAGACCCTCCCTGCTTTCGGGTGTGGTAAATCTTGTTAAATCTTGGACTGCCTTCCAACATAATGTTGGTGAGAGACGCCATTAAAATTTGAAAAGGCGCTAAATGAATCCAAAACACAGATTGACGGAAGACCGAGAAAAAATAAACGAAGACCCAAAAGAAAGCTCGAAAAACCCACTGGGAATTTGTAATCGGATTTTGAATCCGCGGGCACAAATTTCGCGGCTCGAAAAATCAAGGCACCCAGAAAATTCTGAGACCGACCTAGTTGAGGGTTTAAAAAACCCACCAAGAATCTTCAAAAAAAATAATAATTTTTTGACTGAAACTGAAGAGTCCAAACCCTAGTCGAAAGTACAGAAACCCTAGGCAGGTTGTTGGAGAAAACGAACAATCCCCAGAATTTTGAACACAAACAAGGCCAAGGAGATTCAAAAAAATTTAATCTAAAAATTTCATAAAGAAATTAAAAAAAAATCGAACAACCTATTTCGAAATATAACACAAAATATTTCAAGAATGAAATTATTATTTTTTGAAAAAAAAAGCTCTTATACTATATTGTGGTAAAATAATAAATGTGTTATTAAACAAGGATCAAGAATGATCTATATATAGAAGTCTATAAGAGAATGTTTCTATAACGAACAGAGAGAGAAATAGAAACATTCTAAAGAGAGAAATAGAAACAAAAGGAAGTTTCCATATTGAACAGAGAGAGAATATGGAAACATGGAAGAAGAGTAACCATTAGAATAGAAACAAATCTACAGAAGAGAGAAACATAAATAGAGAGATATTTAACTCTAATAGTACCCATCTTGTCTTGGTTGTGTTGGTGCATTTCTAAAGATTTTGTATAAGTTGTTGAAGAATGAATCAATGTGTTAGAATAACTGAGAGCGAGGGGTGAATCAGTTGCCTCAAAAATATTCCAATAAATCAACCCAAAAACTTAGTACCACAATATTAAGCCTCTAGTTATCTTCAGTCCTACAAGATGTATGCCTTCAAATAATCATATCAAATAACTACTGCTTGGAATTCACTGCTAAACCTTATTCTTAATGTTTACCCAATAGCAGTCTTTCATTTACCGAAAAATAGTAAACTGCTTAGTGTATACCAATCAATCCAAATTAGTTATGTGTATGCAAAACACTGAAGTAATGACTCATAAACACATTGACACATGAATTTTTAACGTGGAAACCCTGTTAAGGAAAAAACCACTTGGGACCGGTAACCCAAAATTTTCACTCTTCTGAAGTGAGCTCGGTTAAGAGCCAACCCTGTTAAAGGTTACAAACACACTGTTAGGTGTGACCTTGTTAGAGGATTTAAATAGAATAGTTTATCACTTGATATCGGGCATCTCTATGCTACCTTCTATGACCAAATCCAGTGTAGTTTGTCAAATGGTATCTGGCATCTCATGTTATCTTCATGATCAAACTTTTTGATACTCCTTGGGATGTATCTCAATATAGAAAGGATTGTTAAGTCCTGCTCGGTTAAGAGACTTTTTGAATCAATGGTTAAACTGAAACAGTAAATGATATGTTCACACATACAACTTAGACTTGCAGATTTTCAGATCTACTGTAAGTTCATTATACCTTTATGATCAATGTCTTCTTTTCAATACCTTTGCTACACTTCTTTCTACTCGGTGATGTTGCGCTTCTCTGTTGCTCGGTGTCCGCAGAAATCTTTAGCTCTTTCCTCAGCTTGATTGATAAGGACTGTATGAAGATGTTCTTCGTCAGTTTCTCTTCAACATCCTATTTCCTATTCACTCCCTTAATTCATAATGAATTAGATTGTCTCTTTATAGACATGATATCACGTTTTCACTTCTTGATTTTCTTGTTCTTGGCGTGATCCAAAATCTTAGCCAATCTTGCTTTAAAGCTTTACTCCTGTTTTATCTCGTAGAAATCTTCTTGCCAACTGGATAAAACAGCTTTAAATCTTTTACTTATTTCTGGCTTTAACTTGTCGATTAAAACAATGTTAACAACCAGTTAAGTCTATCTTTAGCTCTACCAGCTAAGTATTTTGTCGTTTCTGAACTTCAGTTAATTTCGGTGTTTTAACTCTTTGATAGCTTCGGTCAACACTTCAGTTCTCCTCGGGCTTCTCCGTTGGTGTTGTCTTTCTGTCGGAATTGTCTGTCCTTCAGGTAGCACTGTAATTCTGGCCGTCAATAATGCTTGTGATTCTGCTCGTCGGTAATGCTTGTCAATTTTCTTGCTTGGGCATCACTATGACTTTGCTCTCCGGTTTCTTTGTCCGTCGGGTTCCACTAACCGTCGGTGTTTATAGTCATTTAGTGAATGCTAGTCTTTTATGCATTACTGAAAGCATAATCTTTATCTCTCTGATTCTCTTAAGTCTTTGACACTTTGAATATAACCGATTAGATTATATCAAGTTGACATCAATGACAATACAATCCATTAATTGATTTAATGTCTTGCATTATCTTTCTACATTTTGGTGATCAACTTAACATCTTCAAACATTCAATCAGTTATATGTCATCAATCTCTCCCTTTGGCATTGATGGCAACACACTACATTATCACACTATATTATTACTAATACAATATGAAATACAATAGTTGAAGTTCATCAATCTCTCCTATTATAACTAATACTAATGTCTGGCTCTCGGTAAGCTCATATAGCTTAGATTTGTTTCTTGCAGAGTGTGTTCTTCAATCTTCAATCCCTTTACTGGATAGATGTAGCAGTTTCTTTCTTTGTTTCTGATATGTGGTCTGCCTTGACTGTTCCTCTCCTTGATAATCTTTTTTTCCTTTGACAGCAATCTCTCTTTTAGTATGTATTCTCTTCTTCATGTTACTTCTCTCCCTTAGATGGATATTTCATATGTAGTCAATCTCTCCCTTTGGATAATGATTCAAGTTTAAGCATATATGCAGGGGTAACCAAGTTTAAGCATAGACGTTACAGGAATGAATTACAAGGATCTTAACAAAGTCTTTATTTATCATCCGCATTGAAGTACATTCATATTAGCCACAAGAACATGATGTTTCAACTACAAAGT
>MU225240.1:5818101-5834850 GCA_018584345.1 Thuja plicata
GGTGTGACCTTGTTAGAGGATTTAAATAGAATAGTTTGTCACTTGATATCGGGCATCTCTATGCTACCTTCTATGACCAAACCCAGTGTAGTTTGTCAAATGGTATCTGGCATCTCATGTTATCTTCGTGATCAAATTTTTTGATACTCCTTGGGATGTATCTCAATATAGAAAGGACTGTTAAATCCTGCTCAGTTAAGAGACTTTCTGAATCAATGGTTAAACTGAAACAGTAAATGATCTGTTCACACATACAACTTAGACTTGCTGATTTTCAGATCTATCGTACGCTCATTATACCTTTCTGATCAATGTCTTCTTTTCAATAACTTTGCTCCACTTCTTTCTGCTTGGTGATGTTGTGCATCTCTGTTGCTCGGTGTCCGCAAACATCTTTAGCTCTTTCCTTAGCTCGATTGGTCAGGACTGTATAAAGATGTTCTTCATCAGTTTCTCTTCAGCATCCTCTTTTCTATTCACTCCCTTAATTCATAATGAATTAGATTGTCTCTTTATAGACATGATATCACCCTTTCTCACTTCTTGATTTTCTTGTTCTTGGCGTGATCCACAATCTTAGCCAATCTTGCTTTAAAGCTTTACTCATGTTTTATCTCATAGAAATCGTCTTGCCAACTGGATAAAACAGCTTTAAATCTTTTACTTATCTTTGGCTTTAACTTGTCGATTAAAACAATGTTAACAACCAGTTAAGTCTATCTTTAGCTCTGCCAACTAAGTATTTTGTCGTTTCTGAATTTCAGTTAATTTCGGTGTTTTAACTCTTTGATAGCTTGGTCAACACTTCAGTTCTCCTCGGGCTTCTCCGTCGGTGTTGTCTGTCCGTCGGGGTTGTCTGTCCTTCGGGTAGCACTGTAATTCTGGCCATCGGTAATGCTTGTGGTTCTGCTCGTTGGTAATGCTTTTTGGTTTTCTTGCTCGGGCATCACTGTGACTTTGCTCTCGGGTTTCTCTGTCCGTCGAGTTCCACTAACCGTCGGTGTTTGTAGTCACTTAGTGAATGGTGGTCTTTTATGCATTATTGAAAGCATAATCTTTATCTCTCTGATTCTCTGAAGTCTCTGACACTTTGAATATAACCGATTAGATTATATCAAGTTGACATCAATGACAATACAATTCATTAACTGATTTAATGTCTTGCATTATCTTTCTGCATTTCGGTGATCAACTTAACATCTTCAAACATTTAATCAGTTATATGGCATCATCAATTGTGCTGAGTTAAATGTCATGCAATCATGCTCTTTTAGGATCTCAAATACTTATAGAATATAAAGTCGCTTTAGAGGAAAGGGAATTCGTGGATTGTATAACCCATATGAGATCATTGTAGGCAGAGTTTTCCTTATCAAGAGAACAATTTTAATATTTCAGCATCACACCATTGGAGCAGATCAAAATACACAAGTTACTGCTAGTCAGAAGGGGGAAAATGCAGAACTTGCAAAAGATTTACAAGCTGTATTAAAGGAAAGGTCTGACGACTTGCAGCTGTAAGTGAGACAGCTTACACAAATTTTGTTTTATTTAGCCTAACTTGTGTATTGTTGGTCTATGATAGTTTTTAGCTTTTGATTGTAGTACAGTTTTAAAAAAATTATAGTAGTGTTCTAATCAAGTCAAGGTGTGTTATTAGTGGAACTCGACACCTTCAACTTTGTTTTTATCAAAGGGACTCAAGTATTTTTAATATGGACAAATTAAGTTTTATTTAAAAAATTGAAGGGTGAGATTTCATACTTGCAAATACAAATGTAGTTACATTTTATAGAAAAAGATATTTGGGATGTTGTTAAACACAACTCAGTCTCCAACTGATACAAATGAACTTGCCAAATGGACTATCAAAAATCAAAAAGCATTGAGGACTATGGGCCTTGGCTTGTTAGAAGCATACTTACACCATGTGGATTTTACAAAGTCTGTAAAGGAGATTCAGGAATCATCAAACAAGCTTTCTGGATCCGAAGCAGAAAGTACTAAAATGGCATTGAAGCAGAGAATGTATGGATTGAAGATGGATAAAAGTGTGAAAATGGCAGATCATATAAGTTTCATTCTTTCCTAAACTAACTAGCTGGCATTAATGAGAAAGTAAAGGATGATGATGCCAAAGCAATTCTCTTGAATAATTTGCCTAAAAACATGTCTAGTATGGTGTTTACATTAAACAAGGTAAACATTAATCTTGAAGGAGTAATCTCTACTCTACTTGACCATAATGGAGACTTAGAATTTGAAGAAGTCTTATATGTAAATAACAAAGCAAGTTCACTTTCCAGAAAGGGAAAGCATAAATTCCAGTGTTTCTCTTGAAAAAGTAAAATAACATGCTTCTATTGTAATGATGTAGGACATGTAGTTTTGATTTGTAAGAATGCACAAGATCTATTAGATGACGAACTAGATCAACATGCTTCCTTGGTTGAAGAAACTGATTGGGATAACTATGCCAATATTGAATAGCTATCATGTCCTAGTGATGAAGAATATGTGTTCTAGATTAATTCAAGCTTGGAGGCAGGAGGCAATGGAGGAAGGAGGACACCCAGCATCCTCTCGCCAATCACCAACGACGTGGCCGCTTATCAACTTTGGTGGCACTTTGTTTTCTACTGTGGTGTGTGCTTCTATTTTTCTAATAACTGAAAATTTCACATCATTGGGCAGGAGGGTGGATATTCTATCTCCAATAGCAGTGAAAATTTATTGTTGTTGGAAATTGAGTGGCACAAACAACAACAATGTTTCCCACTAAAGCATGTGATGTTTCCTTATGTAACCTCCTAGTGTAAAATATTATAATGAGCAAAAGCACTAATATAATATAGTTCATGGATCTTGAAAACGTTAGTGGTAATCCAAATAACCATATGAGGTGAACATATGAGTGTGTTCTTACAGTGTCTAGGTTTGTCACAAACATGAGCGAAAACCATGAAAGGTTGATGAGAGGTGCCTTTCATTTGAATCAAGATCATGAGCCACAAGAGTTGGGCATACTACAATTGAAAATGTATGTGTTTAACATATTCGCACTAAAGGAGGAATATTAGGAAATATATTGTTAGTGTGAATTTTTTTATAATGGTTATGAGTTGTTTTAGACAACATGCTAATTCTAGAGTCAGGTAAAACCATATGGAGAGATTTGTGGAAGACACCTTCTTATATAAAATAAAATTATCAAGTGGTTTGATGGTAGAATATAAAACAATATTTTGTTTGTGTGTAATGCTCTGAAACAATAGTAGAATAGCTGCTCCTTGTAGCAGAAAATCTCAGCATCAGCTGTCTTGTAATGGTCATGTTTTCTTCTGTAAAGATGTATCAATGTTAACAATAACCAATTGTCAACAAAAAATGGACTTTCTTCATAGAAAGATAATGAAAGAAATTATATGGACATCACTTATAGTGAGAATACATTAATGAGACAAAAAATACAAAATCAAGTATGAAGAGCACATGAAGTAACTTTACGATATCTAAAATGAAATACTGCACGCTATGTTTGAGAAAAAAAGAAAAAATGGATTTAAAAAGAGAGTAAACCATAAAGATAAACCTCAGAAATGAAAGGTACAGACATGTAACAAACTACAATTTCCACTATTACAGTCTCAAATATATACCTTGGTAAAGATAAGAAAAACGATGACTAACAGCACAAGAAATGTGTAAGAACCCCATTGGTTCTACTCCTGTTCAATTGGCTCCACTGGAATATGTTTTTGCAAAGATGTATGTTTTTTGGTGTTTTTGATTTTTATACTTTTTTTGTGCTTTTTTCAATATATATAAAACAATACAATGCATGAAATACAAATTGCTTAATCAAACTATACACAATAATATCTTCTAATTTCAATTCAAGTAAAGAACTAAATACAATGAAGATCTATGCCTTAGGAATGATTTTATTGCAGGCTAAAAGAACCTGCAATGATATCGTAGGTATAATGGAGCCCAAAATGTATCGCAGCTGTGTTAGATGGAGAAACCTTGGCACCCTTGTAGAAATGCAACCGAGAAACATCAAAATCTCCAAATCGTGCCCTTGCAATCACCTGCGATAACCTTACTTGTCTCACGTGGCTTCTATGGTCCTGCGGCTGCCTTATTGGTCTCTTACGCAGACTTAAATGGCTGGGGAAAAAAAGTATTGCTGACCGATTTTCTACGCCTGCTAACAATTTCTGAATGCAACTATTGAATCAAACACCAATTCCTTCTCCTTTAAGCCCGATCATGGCTTCTGTATAAAGCCATAGCGATTGCACAATTCATTGGACATTAAACCAATTCAAAGTGCAGAAAAACTTTGAAAATTTTACAATTCCTCAAGCTGAAAACTCTGAAACCCTGGTCACAATTTCTCTTCACCAAAACAAGCAAAATGTATTCTTCACAATGAGGTTCAATTTCATCTAAATGCCTTTATATTTTCTCATATTGGTTCGAACCAATTAGCTTCTTCATCAAGACACATTAATGATGTGATATTTGCTTTCGTTGTCACTTTTTTTTACTTAGCCATTTCCGAAGTCTTGGGCGCCATAATTTAAATAAGCATTTAATAACATTAAATGATGTCTTTGGCCCCTCTTTTAAATTAGACATTATAAATTATAATAGCACTTTTAAAATTAATTATTAATAAAGCATACTTTATTAATAATAAATGCCTTGATCTTGAGCCAATAGATTTATTCCAATCAATCAACTAATGAACTCTACTAGCACCAAGGCTAGGTGCATTGCCAAAAATAGCAACATGGCATAACTGACTTATTATAAATAGGAAGTCACTGAATGAAAGCTCTGACAATGTTACCACAACTCCACACTGCTACCAATCTGTTTAGGTTCCCTGCTAAAGATGGGAACCCTGACTTCCCGAAATAGAAACGTACTCTAAATAGTAAGTGTGCCAATCCACAACATCCCTGACCTCTGGAGTGGGAAATGGCCCACTGAATTGCCAACTGAGACCCTCTATCCCTCTGACTTAGCCTACAAGGGCCACTGATAGGCTAATCCTCATTGCAACCCAAGATAAGCTAAAATGGGGACATTACAAAATGAAAGAATAAGGGAAATTTGGTAGATCATCAATTACTCAATGCAAGAACTTTCATCAAGGCTATCATAAGCCACAAGAATACATATAACAATGTCAAAGTAAAAAAGTACATCCTTTCATTAGTTTCACAATCTTCTTATTGGGAAAATAAGTACTAGTTCACGTGGAAAACAAATGTTATGGTTGAAAGTCTTATTGTTCAATGATGTAATATAACTGCTTGAATCTACAAATAAATATGATATGTACTCTGCTCGATTTCACAGAATACTCCTACGTTATATGGTCTTTTGTTTATTAATAAGCTATATGGTTTCAGACCTCTTTTTAGTCTTTAGACAGTTATTATGGTGTATTTGTAATCTGGTTTTTGTTGTGCTGGTTCTCTGTATTAGTCACCTGATCTTGTTAGTTATTGGGTTAGTAAAAAGCTTTTGTTGGGTGAGTGTGCTGTTTTCAATCCTTGTTTGTCAATAAAGAAACAAAATATGTGCAAATATAAGTGCCATGATATCCTGAGCATTCATTTATTTTGTTCACAACACCATCATACAGAAAATTTTCTGCCTTCTTAAAGAGCAGCTTTAAATTACTTAAGCTATATTTTAAAGAAGCCTGATCAGTTTCCTCTTTTCTGAGAGGATTGGTAAGTAACTATGAGCTGAAGTTAAGACAATGCTGCATGATAGAGGAAATTGAAATAAACTAACCTCGGTAATCTGCTCTAATTCTGCCGTATTTGGATTGCCTTCATATTGTTCAATTATTCGACAAAGCTGCAAACACAATTTTATAATGCTGTCCAGAATCCTTGATACCGATCCAATATCCAGAAATGATTGAGAAATCAAAGCTGATAAGTATCTGCAAGAGAAGAAATACATAGGTATGGTGTATCCTTTTGACATAACACTGAATGTAGATTGTAAATTTCACCTACCAGAGTTCTTAAGACAAAAATATAGGTCACTGACATACAAATGTGTGCTTTAGTGAAAATATATAATTATATGGGAAAGTAAGAAGCAAATTAGAAATAGCATCCATAGGAAATCAAATGCAACAAATATCTCGAGTAATACCTACTATAAGATTCACCATTCCATTGAAATATCTTATAATGACGGAACCATTAAGGAGAAAACCAATGACATCATCTCCAGTATCTCGTAATGGGGATTCCTCTACACATTTGATTCAAACATGTCAAGCATGCAAAGGAATGATTGGACATGGAGGAATGTATTTAGGTACAGAAAATAAGTATAGAGATCAGAAACTCTTGATATGATTTCAGAATATTATCGTTTGACATAATTAATATGCTGGAAGAATCAAGCAGCAAATATGTCCATGGCCAAATCCCTAACACATTTGTCCATGCCAAACATGTCACCAATGCTCAAAGACGGGACTATACATTTCTCTATCACTGAATATATCACCACGAGAGATAAAAGAAACAAAATTGGCATTTCCAGATTTCACCAGTTTCAAGCAGGAGCCTTCAATGCCACAAGAGGCAGTGAATGTCTCAAAGTAGCTATTTTTAGCTACCAACATTTTTGGATTTCAAAGTTTTAGAAGCAGAAGACAGCAACTCCAGAAAAGACAGAGGATGTCTCACAGTAGCTTTTTTTAAGGAGCTGTTATTGCTAGAAATGTTTTCAGAGAAAATGTACTATAAATGAATTAGAAATTACTTTTAGATATTTCTTAGTTTGCAAGAAACTTAGCTGAACAAAAACATCATCTGATTCATTTTTGTATTACTTTCAATAATGTATCCATGCAAATGATCAGATTGGTAATTATTGCAAACTTTGTATCGTGATCATGATTAATTTGACTACTTTTAGGTTTATATGCAATTCTCAAGTATGAATGAGAAAATACTGTTTTGTGTCTACAATTTAGTTCTCAAGCGCACACACTTTTTGGCATTTGCTCTTTAGCCAGAAAGTAAGCATGCTCATGTTGTCATAGGTTAGGTTACCATTAGTAGTCATAAAAGATTAAAAAATATATGTTCCAACTTCCAACAATTGGGATGAGGACAATGGGATGCATATTTTCGATGGCTTTTCTAGGAAGCCATTTTTTAGGGGGACGACAATTTAAACAATAGGGAAACTCAAAAGTATAGGAAATGTCAGATATTCATATAATGTGTGATGTCCACCTCCAACCCAAGAATTCTAAGATTAATCCTTATAACTGCTGAGGTCATTCAAATTCGGGAAGTCTCCTATGGAGACGGATTTGAGAGTGAGAGGAGTATTGAGATTGTTTACAATAATTGATATAGATTAAGCATGACACCTTCGACAACTTCCTTCAAGGATCAAATGATCGAATATGATTAATTGATACTCCATTTGTATGATCAGGATTTGATTACATCGTCATCAGACATGATGCAAATCCAACTATTTAACTTGACATACTTATAATATTGATTTTACACAGAAACATATATCATAGCAGCTATTCCAAAAGATCTTTTATATGCATCGTCCTTATCAATATCACCATCATACATAGGAAGATAATGAGGATATCATAATCATCCTCAGTTATTATTGCTCTGAAAAGATGATAGCAGAAAGAGCTTGATTGAGCATCATCTACCATCATGTTAGATCAGCAAGTCGGAGTTTATCTTCATCATAATGTATCACTCAGCAAACTCAGATGGTAATGATCAACTAAATAGAATTGGCATCATTAACAGTCAGCAAGCATTTAGTGAGTTGATCATTTATGAAGACCGGTCCTCATTGACATTACTCTCAGAAAAAGGAAGATATCATAAGCAGCCTGCTTTGGATCGTTGATGTCAACCAAAAGAGAATACCAGTGAACATAAGTAAAACAGGAGTCAAATAAACAAACAATAATCAGCACTGCAGCAGGTATTATGAAAAGGTGTGATCTGTTGGTAATGATAAAGAATAACACATCTGATTTACGGAAAAGGGTGCGATGGTGATCATAAAAGAAGCAATTAATATAAATCAAATAATATGTCAACCGAAACTCAAATTGACAAAAAGAGTATTTGTTTGGAAGTCGGTTTATTAAGGAGGTGGCTTACAACCAGTGTTACCCGGAGACCCGTCTCCCCCCCTCTAGACGCATCTCGGAGAACGAGACGCGTCTCGGAGACTTTTCGAGTCTCCGGAGACTTCAAAAATGGCCGGAGACTTCATGGTGAAGTCTCCTGAAGAATCGAAGTCTCCAATTCCAAAAAACAAAGTCTTCCCCACGTCTCCTAATTAAAAAACAAATTTAAAATACAACATTAAGTCATTTTATGATTTTGACCCTTATTTGAATGTTTCTTTAGCAAGGCCATTTATGATTTAACATTTTTAATAAATATTAAATAGACAAAATTCAAATAAATAAATGATTCCATGTGTGAAAGAATCAAGACAATAACAGATGCTACAGATCCTTCTTTATATCCTTTGATAGAAGAAAAACTACATGGAAGATGGAATAAATTGAACACACCCCTTCATTGTGCTGCATATGCCTTAAATCCTAAATGGCATAATACAGAAGAGACCAAGAAGAGGGCTCCACATGAGGATAGAGAGGAAATGAATGGATTTTGGGCTGCAATAAAAAAGATTTATGGTTGAGGTGAAGAGGCTTTGGTTATAAAGAGTCAATGGAATAAGTTTTCACGTGGGCAAGGTAATTTTACATCAATAGAAGCTTTATATGATATGCGAGCAAAGAAAGACCCTATAGAATGGTGGTGGAACAATGGAGGTGATACTCCTGAGTTACAATCATTTGCAATAAGATTGCTCTCACAAGTGGCTAGTTCTTCAGCTAGTGAGAGGAATTGGAGTACTTATGGTTTTATTTATTCATTGAAGAGGAACCGATTAGGGTCAAAGAAAGCAAAGAACCTAGTGTAAAATCATAGCACACTTCGCCTCCTGTCTCGTGTTGATCCTACATATATGGAGGGTCCTTCAGCAAAATGGGACTAAATTGCACATGATGGATATGCTGCAATCATGGTGGAAAAAGTTGAACCAAATGGCCTTAATGAATTGCCCCTACTTATACTACCGTCAGAGGAACCTAGGTTGGAGAGTGATGAGTTTCTGGACAGCATCATAGCTGAAGACCTTCAGATGGATGATCACAGCCTTGTGGAGTAGATGAGATAGATAGATTTCTGATTTTTGTTTACAGTTTTGAGTTTTTTGTTTGCATATCAGCGATTTAGCATCAAACTATATATTTTTGAATTTCAAATTTCAATATGTAATGATAATCTCAGCGATTATTAATCTGATTATTGATATGATGATGATCATATGCGATATTCAGAAATCAGATATGACTATGAGATATGCAATAAGAGTTTTGAACTTTTGAACTATTTGACTATATTAATATGACATTACTATTTAGTATTAGTCTTTGGTTCTTTAAAATTTTAATGTTCAATGTTCATAACTTCATACTTATTACTTTCCATTGTTCTTGTTATCAAAGCACTATGTTATGAATCTACGGTATTTCTTAAAAATTATTAAATTATATTAAAAAAAAATTGTCGTCTCCAAGTACCCCCCGTCTCCTATTTTTGAAAAATAGGCGTACCGGTACCGGTACTAGAGACCTCAAAGTCTCCCCGTCTCCGGGTAACCTTGCTTACAACCAAAGGGGTGTGATTCACTTCTGGCCTGATAACTTTTCATATGAAGGAAAGCATCCTTAGGAGATTTGAAGACATATGTTGAGAATCAATTCCATTCTCAACAGCATCATTGAATCATTTTATCTCTTTTATATATCCTTATTGGATCGCTCTATTGAGTAATTGGCCTAGTGTCAAACAGCTTGCATATATATAAGGTATGTAATCAGGAAGAGCACCATTGTTGCAAGCATTTGAAGACAAATCAGAAACAGCACTATACTATTATAAGCAGAACCATATATATTTGCATATCCATAACAATATATCAGGAGCAGCAGATCATCATATCGCTATAAGCAATAGTTGAAGGTTAATTGCATATATTTAAGGACCGCGATCAGACACGGCAATAGCAATATTGAGAACATTTGCAAGTTTAAATTGAAAAATCTGAAATAGCAAGTCAACCATCGCTATAAGTGATTGGAAAGATAATTAATATTAAAGATCATCCTTGCATAATTGTCATCAGCAATATCAGAGACAGCAGAGATAATCACAATATTGTTGCATTGCACTAAGTGCAGATATATAAACCAAAATCATCTTGCATATATCTAAGTGTTAAATCGGAGATAGCAGTGATATTGTTGTCATATATGATACCAATTGTATAACATAAGAACAATCATTTAGAAGTGTTATCATAGACTATTATTCTTAGTTCAATCATTATCATTTTGACTGTTATTTGAGACTTTAAGGAAAGAAATCTGTTACAATTGATTATTGAAAGTTAATTGTCCCTATTTTATAAGATTGAACAAAAGGGGACATTACATAAGGCACACAAATTTTCATTATATAACCATATTATGAACATTTGAGCTGAATTGAGAAATCACATGTGTCAACATACAAATTGACAACATTTCAGTGTCTGAATCATTTGAGATTTTATTATGAATATGCACATACAACAAAATAAAAAGCCCAAAAGGCTGTACAAACAATAGAATGACAAAATTTATACAACCAGATCTCCTGCATCTTTGCCTTTGCCCCATCTTTGCCTAAATCAAAATCAGAGCATCTGAGTCACTGCCAATAAGAGGGGCAGACTCATTGAAGGTAACCCTAACCAATCCCTCCTTGGTTTGTTTGCAATGCAAGGGGTGCTGGTAAACATGAGGATGGATTCTTACAGTCTGTAATGTTTGTTTCTGTGGATGTTTTTATCTTCTCTAGTACAACATTTGAAACTACCTTATTTTCCCATTACATGGACCAGCAAAACAGCTAAACTTCATATCAACTTTATGAATTTGCAATATTTGCTATGCAGACGTATGTTTGCACAGGTGCATGGTCATCTATGACAACAGAAATCATAAGATTGGACAGGATTATTCTTGATCACAAGCCACCTAAGATTAAGGCCTTCCCCTTTTACCAATAATGAGATTTCTAATTCGCAGCACTTTCGACTTTTTAACTATGTAATTTTTGAGCATCAATGCACTCACATGAGGTAAATTTGTTCAATGTCTTTGATATTTGAGATTGGTTTAGTTATAATGATCTTACACAATGATAAGTTTCAAATATAAACCTTCAGAATTTGAAGACGTGTCTCTGCAAAAAATTGTTTTGTAGCCAGCGATATATTATTTATTGCGTTTATTACATTTAGAAAGGTTTGGTCATTCTTCATGCAAGCTACAAACCATTCTGTTTTTTTTGGCAAAATATGAAAATCATGGCTTTGTTATTGAGAATATTAAATTTTGCACTATTTGTAAGATTTGAACAGAACAAACATTCCACTGTTCCAGTATTCATTCAAATGGCTTTGAAGAGAAATTGTCCATCTTTTTAAAAATGGCTTTTTCCTCATTTTGTATTTTTTATTTATTTTTCATTTGTGCTTTTAAAGTTTGGGCTGTTGGGGGGTGTCTAGCTATCCCTAGTTGCAAGCACAGGTCTTGTGTCTCTCAACACTTATTTGTTGGAATCAATCCAGCATAAACATACTCTTGCTTGCACTACAATTTTGCAATTTGTTTAAGAATTCATGTGGATGGTAGCATGTGTTGGAGCATTGAGTTAAAAGATGCAATTGATGTAATCATATAGGTGGGAATATTAACATTTGAAAAGGATTTTATGGTGTTTGGAAATCGGCCATAGTTATTATACTTATGTCTTAGTTTGAAGACTTTAAAGTTGTTCAAAGAAGCATATAACTGGTAGCCAAAAAAGATTTGTAAGGAGATCCATATTAATAAGGTTTTTTATGGATTATCTATGAAGCTTATGGAGCACTTTGAAACCCTGATTTTAGGTCAATTTAGCCAAACAGAAGGAATAAAATATCCAAATCTCAATGTTAACCAATATGCAACCACCTAAGCCTTTTCAAAAGCATGTGAAGAAGAAAAACTGTTGGATTATAAATGAACCATAAGGTTGTCTAATAAAGACCTTAGATATGGAAGAAAAAACTAACAAAGATCTAATGTTCTCTATTGTTAACACCTTTTTCCTTTGAATTTACTAGTGTGTTCTTTAATGTCAGCTAGCTTAGACGATAGTACCATTTTTCATTGTAACAGCTGTCAGAGTTTGCTTAAGAAAACTGTAAGCATAAAAGAGGGAAAAGGCATGCGCACTCTTGGTGATATTTTGTAAGTTCAGTAAAATCCTTGGATGTTTCAACACGTTCTTGCAAAAGATTCCACTGAGATTCAATTACATCAACCTGCCATCATCAAACTGATTATTCTTATTAGGTAAATATTCCTTCGCTGCAGAGTGGTAGATTCATTTTCTTTGAAATAAAAAAGAAATATTCCATATATAAATGAATATGATATGCAGGGAAACCGACACATAAAAGCAATTGATTAATCTATTCTTTATATACTGAAAATCGAAAATAATAAGAGGTAGCATACATTACAATTGATTCAATCAATACATATACACCAGGTATATTTAAGAAATAGTAGACTATGAGATGACAAATGAAACAGAAAGATATAAGTACAGTATACACTATGAATTTACAGGAATTGGGCTCAGTAATTTTAATGGCTCAAAAATAACCTTTAACTAATTACAGTATTAAGCTGCGCAGACATCAACCATTAATATACCATACTGAACAATGCCTGCAATGATGATCTGAAAGTTAAATAGGTTCCGTCACAGGCACCATAAGATACAAGAGAGCAACCATTTTCAGGTTATGGAGTTGGAATGCTGGAATGTACCTTTTCCTAATGTTTTCATAAGTAATAATGAGAATTAAGTATTTTGCATTGTTGCATTTTTTATGGATAGGCTTTATGTAGTACATCGGTGCACATATGCATTAGAAAATACACCGAAATAGATAAGTTTCATATGAACTATAATGTCTACACCAAAGTTTGAAAACTCAGACTCAACACGGATTCGGCAGCCCAAAATAGGACTTGGACTTAGGACTCGGCCAAAAACTAGATAGTACTCGGCTAGGACTCGGCAAAGAAGAAAATTGTAGTTTTATAAAAAACCAAAAAGAAATTAATGCATTTAGAGAACATAAAAGCTATAATTCAAAGTTCAAACATTACACGTCATGATCTTCAAAGACTCAAAATTTGAAATTTCATCATTCATACTCATAATTTAAAGCTTTCAAAAGTATAACAGCAACATAAGTTTATAAATGTTTACAAAATTACACATAATGATATGTCCACATAAGAAAAACAACCAAATAAAATCTATATCTTCCTCTTTCCTCTCCTAATCTAGCTCAATTTTTGAGGCCCTAAACTAGTAGGTGCTACGGTATCTAAATGATGATGAGTTGTTTATAGTGTACCCGGAAACGCATCACCACCCTAAATGCACCCGTTTTGAAAACGGAAACGATTTCGGGGACGGGAAGACAGCTGGAAACTTTCCAAGCCGCCCCAATGAAGTAAATTTTCAGAAATTGTCTCGGAAACTTGGGGACAGTCAACAAAAGTTTCAGAAACCTTTGACTGTCCCTGAGATGGTTGGAGACAGCCAAGCCATCCCCTAACCGTCCCGAGGACTGATGGCCATTTCCGGCAACAGGAGGAAAAAAGTAAGATAATTTTATAAAATATTTGCAATTTTTTAATCTTGTGTGGGCCCCACACCTCAAGGCAACCCTAAATATTAAAATATGTTATTACTAAAATCATGTATTCCTTGCAAGTTGCGTATACATTGGCCCGAGTGAACAAAGTTATGCCCAAGTAAATAATCATTTGCTCTTGCTGCTGTTAGAATGTGAACAGAGTTATCTGTGAATTTTGGAAGTCTTTGGTGAAAATCTGCAGATTGAGAGTGTAAATCTGAGCAATATTTAGTATTCTCAGACCAAATCTTAGGGGCAGCAACATACTATCTTTGTTTTCATTTTGACTTTGAAGTTTGAGACTTTGAGTCTTCTGACATCATACGATACAATGATGCAAATGGAAGTGGCTAATATTGTGACTTCTACATCAGCCTCAACATCTTCTACCTTCTCTTTACCTCCTTGGTTGAATTCCATTACTCAAAAGAAAAAAAAGAAGGAGATTCTGCATAAAGAGTTTGATTTAAAACAAATTAACAAGGCCAAAACTTCGAAGAATAAAAAGGCGAAAATATTGTCCAAGGTCATGGTAGATGAACATGAAGTCAAGTTTGCAGAAATTGCAAAACCACTTGTTGATAAGCCTACTGAGGAGCTTCAGGCTGCTGATTATAAGTTTACTAGAGTTGAGCTTGGCAAACAAACGCGATTAGGTTGTCAACACGATGCACAAGATGTTGTTGCTTCACTTTCAGCAAGGAATGATAAATTGTGGGAAAAGAAGAACAAACTAAAGGCGGAAAATGCTTGTCTTCTAGAGACGATTGAAAAAATGAACAACTCTTCCCAACAAGTTGATATGATTTCTTCTTTTTTCCCAGAAGAACCTAACAGGTATGCTAAGCAACTTGATCGGAAGGCTAAAGTTGTTGATGATTGGTGCAATCATTTGGAGTCGCAAGGTGTGCAGGTAATTCAAGATGCATATCGAGTGTTAAGGCACGCCAGAGAGACCATGCAGAATTTGAATGGACTCCTTACATCTTTCAGTCAACAGTTGAAGGTGCTAGAGGAGGACTTGAATGTCTGGAAAACCATGCCAGAAACTTACTTGGATGCACTGCGTGAATATGGGGTTATTTCTTCTGTGAACATGTACCATGAATTCGCAGATCTAATGATTAACAAACAACGGGTCATTCAAGGACTAATGTCAGAGGTAAAGGCATTTGTCAGTTTGTGCAATGAGCAAGAGCGCATAATCAGAGATATTTTTCAGGAACTAACATGCAAAGTAGTTACTGAGAATGGTGAACTAGCTGAGGAAGAATCTGTTATGACTGAATTCACAAGGATTATTCACCTGGAGTCCGAGGTAGATAATTTTGATTTCAGCACAATTGACAGGTTAACAGGTTACAAAGTGTTGTTGAGTAATCTTCTAGAAAAACATTGGGGAAAACAACAAGGTTGTTTTTTAATGTGCGGGAACAGTTCGTAAAGCAACTCTCGTTGCACAACATACAGGCGCACTGGATCAAGCAGCTATACACGAGTCCCTTAATAGATTTGGGTCCTTTGTGAATGCTCTCTGAAGATAGCTCTCATATATCTTTTTATATGTTTTCGTAGGAATAGTGTATTTTTTGGGACAAATTACATGTAAAACAGGAACTTAATGTATTGCATGAGATAGTATCTACTATCACGTGCAAAGTTGTTCCATGTAATCATGTTGCAAGTGCATTAAGTCTTGTAGCATTGAATAAGTCAAAGTTAGTTAGTTAGGGATAAGTATTGAATAAATCAAAGTGGTTGAGGGTTTCCCCTTTCTTCTCTCTTTTTCTTATATAAAGGAGTGAAACCTATTGTATTTTTCATCTTTTGTTGTGGGCAAGAAAACTACACTCGAATCTTTTGTATTCTAAAAACTTTGAGTTTCATTGTGCTAAGTTGAGAAGTTGAATAGAAGGAACAAGGATTCGCAAACTTTGTGTTGTCAATCTAGATATTAATAAATGTATTCTTAAGTTGCGTTTGTTAATCCTTACTCTATTCGATTGATAGTTATCTTGTGCGGATCATTTGAGCGCTTTAATTCACGTTCTTGAAGACTTTATGCTTCAAAAAAAGGATTATTATAGATAGAAGTGGCTGCAATAACTTATAGCTGAAGACTTTGGGCTTCAGTGATAAGTATTTTTATTAACGTAGAGGGTCTTCAACGAAAGACTTTGTCCTTTCTTGGCTATTCTGGATCAGAATCATCTTTCGAAGCAAGTATTGGAGACATTGTGTTCCAATTATTGTTTCACTTTATTATAGGTAAACTGTTGTCTTAGGGGTTGTTCTTACGTCAACTCTTAAGCCACCGGTATTACCGTAGCAATAGAAATTGTTTGTATTTCAGTTCAGTTTCCGTTGAAGGCGTTGTTGTGAGGTCTTCACAACTCGCCCCATTTTGGGGACCCCCCTTTTTGAAACTTCCCTCATGTGGTTGAAGTCTGGTCTGTAGATGGCAGCAAGGTGAGGTAAGTAGTTGTCTAGGCTTTGGTTGGAAGTGTTTGCAATCTAAACTTGGAAGTATGAAGTTGAAAGTTGAACAATGAGTGCTTGAAAGCTGGAAACATGGCTTATAATTTGAACTATGGCCCCTTTGAAATGATTGAAATCTGGCACTTTAAGCTTGAAACTTGATGGTGAAACTCGAAATTTACATTGGAAATCTGAATTGTGAATCCGGCTGTCATGGCATGAATTTAAAATCAGAACTTGAGCATATGAAATCTGAACTTGATACTGATGCAATTTGAACTTCATGTTGCATAAGATCTGAACTTGATCATGGTGTGATCTAGCACGAAA
>MU225240.1:5842753-5876062 GCA_018584345.1 Thuja plicata
AGAATGGAACACAGAGATTGATGATCCTGTCTTCAGTGATGAAGACTTGGAATGGGTTGATCAAGTGGATCGAGAGGCAGAGGCAGTAGCGATGGCAGAGGAGGAGGCTAGAGCGCGAGGAGACCCAATGGATGACCCTGAGGTTGAGCCTGAGACTGAGGGATCTGACTTCGAGGATGATGAGGAGTATGAGGATGGGGATGATGAGGATGCCACTGAGGGTCAGCCTCAGACACAAGGAGAGAAGATGATTGCACAATCTTCCATGACCTATCTTAGGCGTACTTGTAGGAAGACACTGGGATAGGCTACTATGAGCCTAGTTTTGATATATGTTTTGAACTTTTAATTCCATGGATTTCATATTCCATGAATATTGTAGACATTTGACAGTGAAACTATTTATATTTCAGTTTCTAGTGTGTTATTTAGTTTAACAGTTTATAACTTTGTACTTTCGCGATCTATGTAAAGTTGTAAACTTGTATGTGTGCAAAGTAGCTTCTATTATCTCAATTATTGTGTATTTGATGTTAATTGACTAAATGATGCATGAAAAATGCTTTAAATCCTTAAAAATCTTTGAATTTCTTGGGTTTTTCGATTTGCCGAGTCAGTGTCCGAGGCCGATCCGACCTTGCCGAGTCCGAGGCGAGTCTGAGTCTTGTAACTATGGGTTATTTTTCATGCCCAGGCACAAGACAAAAACATGCACACAGAAATGTTGAGGATTAGGATTCAAATCAAGAATCTTAAAGTTGGTGCACTTTTTGACTCTTATATTCCAACCTAACTTCATTTTTCAAGAGTTGGTTGAAAATCTTGGTTTGGCAATTTTTCAAAACCCCAACCTACATGCATTGGACTGAATCAAGAAAAGTGTTGACTTGTCACTTACTAGGCAATATAAATTAATGTTTGTTGTAAGCAAGAAGCCTATTGATGAGGTATTTGTTAATGCTCCTCCCACAAGGGCAAGTCCAAGCAATCCTATGTCCATAATCTTCAAGCAAGGAAGATGCTCAATAAAAGCAATAGGATCATTCCTCTAGAGTGGAGGAACAATGTTGGTACAGCTACTCCAGCTATTTCAAGCTCTCTGAAGGCTCAAACAACTTTGGAAAGTTAAGAGACAGATATGTAGGCTTTTGGTTAGAGTGGTGCAAGGATTGGCGGCAATCATATCATATGTTACGATGGTCATCCCTCATTTCTAAGTCTACTTAACTTTTAGAGTCCAAAAGCCTTAATATCAAGGAGGTGTGATAAAAAAAATTAAAAATGACTAATCCCTCACTAAAACTCCATTACAAAGATGGTCACATCTTGGGGAGCGCTTTTGGTAAATGACGCAAGTGTTTTAAGGCAAAAAACTATGCTTTTGGATTTTTTGTGTGAAAACCTCCAATTCTGACAGGGGATAGTTATACAATGATTAAAAATTGCATTCCTCCCTGCACTATAAACTTTCCTATCAGAAAAACTAGCCCAAAGATGAATGCCGATCTGATAGTGGATACCATATGATGTAAAAAGTAACGCTTTAAAGAAACAAATGAAGTCACACAAAATGGAAAGGCAAGGTCTCAGAAACTGGCAGTTGAGGTAGAACTACATAAGCAGCGACAAGAAAGTGAGAAATGGAGGTAATACTAAGAAAAAAGACTGAAGTTTACAATATAACATAGAAAATTAGATAAAGAACCATCAAGAAGTTCATTTCTATCTTCAAAATTTGTAGTGTTTTCCAATTAAAAGAGATAGCTTAGCAAATTATGAAAGTAAACTCACCTGTATGTAGAACTGCAAATTAGTAATCAAGTAAGTCATATGTTGTCGAACACGCCACATTGGCATTCGCTGTTGTCGACGTTGCTGGGAAACCAATCTGTTTGTGCGATCTTTACGTTCAAGAGCAGAATCTGCATGGTCTTGTTGCATTGCTTCTGCCCATGATTTCTCCAGTTCCAATTGAATCCTCTTTAGACGTATCAAATACTGAAAGACTTTACAATATCTGGATCAAAGTTTCATGTTTAGTTATACCACATAAATGTTTTCCAACATTCATTACAGCTATCATTAAAAGAAAACTGCAGTATTAAATAAGGTTTCTCACTATAATAGTCTGGCCTAACTAGACAACCAAACATTTCAAGCATCAATATAGGCAAAGAAATCCCAACTTGGCAAGTACTTCTCGAGTAAAAAGCAGCTGCAGTGGCCAATCAACACTATATTCCAGTGCGATACCATCCCAACCGTCTAATGATGCACCTGCTGTGGAATTTCCATAGATATTAGACAAGCTAATAGAATTTCCATCACCACTAGCTTTCAGTCTTGATATATCCCCCTTGGAGGTTGATGCTACACTTTCTAATAATGGCATCCTACAAAAGGTCACGAAGTTCAAAACATTCACATCTCAGATTGCATATGGCAAATGAAACACTAGCAAACTATACATATAAACATTTCTCTCATTTCAATTCATAAACAAACTTATACAAGAAAGGCTAATAAATTTGTGATTAGCAACCAAACTAGATTAACATTGAATCATTTCTATACCTCAATGACACCCTTGAAAAGTATTTATCATCATCTCCAATGGTTTTAACTGCAGCCTGTAGGAGATTTGTGTCAGAACATTTAAAAGAGGCAAATGAACCAACATGGTATTACAAATTTGGAATACCTATAATAAATCTTAGTCGATGTCAGCAAATGGTATCATAAAATAACATTCAAAGATATCCAAATAATACAAAAGAAATATGATAAACTGGGTTAATAGCAACTATGGTGAAAAGACATTATATTCTGACAAATAAATGAGTAGAATTGCAACTCTCTACTAAAGAAAATAAACTGTAATCTCAACTTCTCCATTTACGCAGAACTATTATAAAAATATGACACGTGACATCCCAAATCAAAAAGCTAAAACATATTTATTTTATTCTTTAGATGTAGTATTTTGTTAGTTGAATGCATATTAAGAAATATACTCCAATTTAGTAAAACTATACAAAACATTTATGATGTATCACATTTTCAACTTCTCCATTAATATGACACGTAACATCCTAAATCAAAAAGCTAAAACATATTTATTTAATTCTTTAGATGTAGTATTTTGTTAGTTGAATGCATATTAAAGAAATAAACTCCGATTTAGTAATACTATACAAAAAAATTATGATGTATCACATTTTCAGCTAAACCCTTGTCTTTTTAACAAGCATGAGTCATGTTTCAGTCCTTTGTCTTGTTTGTCTACGCAATTTTTGTCTTTTCTTGCTTATGTTTTTGCAGAATTGACAAATGAAGCTATCAAATATTTTTGTCAAAGTGTAAAACAAAGTTCAATTGGCGAAGAAGTGATCAGAAAATAAAATAACTAATGTATAAACAACAGCAGGCCCGTGAATGAGCACATGCCAAACAAGAAAGAAGTCCGATTTTGGGAAGATAAGTTTCATGATAGAACTATGGAGCGTGCCTTTGGAAAACAACAAATTTTACTTCTCTTCAAAAGCTTCCAGATGATGTTTGCAGCACAATATGCTGCTGAAAGAAGTCTCAGTCAAAATTGCATTTCACATTGATGTGTGTACTTCCTATAATGAAGCCACTTGATTTACAAATACAAGTCTTCATCCAGCATATACAGGCATGTTCCTGAAAACAAAGTTTTTAAAAATTGCAACAGCAATAGGAAGGTGCGTCAGGAACAGAAGAAACAAGTTTTGATGTTTAGTTAAAGAATTTCAAACTGTACATTTTAGTGCATGTCTTTCCCAAGGACTATAGGGTTGTTCTATGTTAGTCTTTTTTTCACTAATGTTTATATGAGTCTTATGGGAAGATATAGCCAATGAGGAAATCAATCCTAGGAGCTCCAAAGTAGAAAGTGCAAGAAAATAACAAAAGCTTTTGGAGTCCATAGATAAGAGTGGAAATAGAAGCAGAATCTGAAAGTGGCAAAAAAGAGGCAGAAGAAGGAATGAGGTTAAAGAGGACTACGGTAGACAATTTAAGAGGCGAAAATCTCCTTGAATTCATATAGTATAAGTCGTCTTTTAGCATGGATTTGTCACTGTGAAAAATCCAATTTCAAGTCACAAGTTCAGCATCAATAGAAAATCCATCCATTTTTCATAATAATTATATTTTTAGTAAGTTGCTAATTTTAGAAACATACCTATTAGAATATGTTCAAAATTAATCATGTTATTAAATTCAAACCCACTACGGAATGACGAGTTTTTTTCTAAAAACATGTAAGATTTGGCTGATAAGAATAAATTATATTCCTATCAATAACGCAATACAATGGATGGAATCAACTTGAACTTTGGACAATCATAACTTGAACTTTGGACAATCATTACATAGGAGACCCCTTGGTTATATAGCCAAGGTGAGTACAAAGGAGTGAATGAAACAATGACAAGTGTCATTGTCTCATTAGATGATAATCAAGAGATAACTTATCACCCAACCAAGGTGGAATCACATGTCCACCAGAGGTGGATCATCCTCCAATGTATAATAAAGTATGTGCAACAAAGGTGGAGAGTGATAAAATGATAAGTGCACTAAAGATGGAGTCAACACATAAAGTGGAATGTGATAACATGATAACACCACCTAAAGTGGAAATGCTCCTTAAAGCTTCTATGTGGTTCCTAAGTAAGCTTAAATAAAGTGTAATTAGTACCTAGGTGTGAATCAACCAAGATAAAATGCTTTAATTACACCAAAACCCCCCTGAAGTGCAACTTAGGGAGAATGTACAAAAGCTAACAATGCAAGATGGGTCATGGCTACTAGGCCATGTTAGGTACCCATGTACGAATGCAATGCAATCTCTCACAAGCGAAAAAAAGGAGAAAACTCAGTGGGACAAAACTCCTCCCCGAAAGAGAGATGAAAACACACAATGCTCTCAAGGAAAAGAACAAAACCTCATATGAAGAAAAAGTCCCCCTCATATGAGAGAAGAGGAAAGACCATGAAGCCCCCCCCACCCCCCCTCAATGTCAAATCTCCTGCAAAGATGGTCCAAGATGTCAACCAGTACTCCTACATAGGAAGAAAATAGAGCATATGTTGCACCAAGAATGTCACACCCAAGAATGTCAAAGTGTGACAAAACTAGGTACCACTGTCAATGAAGAACGGGTGATGAATCTATCACTGCAATATGATAGAGATCAGGCATGGAAACACCTACTTGAACATCAACTGGATATTTGCCAATGGTAGATTGGTACATTCAAAGTCTCAACTAGAGCCATGCACTACGTCTCACAAGATACTTTCGTATCTACTGAGTACAAAAGGAATACATCAAATATGTCATCAATGACAAAGTACAAAGGATGGCACTTTATATTAGTGCATGTACAACATAGCTCATGCAAGAGAATACAACATAGATGCAAAGATGGAAAGCTGGAAACTAAAGATGATGCCACCAAGAATGTGATGCAAATGATGCTAATGATGCCATCCAATTGGACTGATGTGCCAAGAAAATGTAGGAGTAATTGAGCCCCATGTCTGCTACTAGGAAGACAGATTGTTGCAAAAGGCGTTAGATGGACAAAAAAATGTGTTCCAAGTTTGCATATTTATTGACAATTTTGTTTTTACAAAAAATTATAAATTTTGAGAAAAACATTTATTAAACTCCCAAAAAGACTTTATTAAAAAAGAAAACACTTTTTTTTTACCAAAAAAACTTTATTTAAAAAAATAAAAATAAAACACCTTTTTTTAAACAAAAAAATTAATTAAAAAATTAATAAAGAAAAAATTATTTTAAAATTTTATTTAATAAAATTTATTTAAAACAATTTTTTTTTAATTTAAAAAAAATTAATAAAACACTTTTTTAATAAAAAACTTTAAAAAAACACATTCCAAAGATTTTTAATTTAAAAAACTTTTAAAATAATTAAAACATTAAAAAAGGTTAGGAGAGGCCCGCCCCCCTATCACAGTCCAAAGACTACGACAAGTGGGCAGTACCACCCTCGCCACCCTGCAAACACAAGGCCCTACAATCCTGCAATGTAGGTACCTTCGGGTACCCTACAATGTAGGTATTGTGGGATATCTACGTACCCCAGGAAATTTTGTTTCTAATTTTTCAAATAAAAGAAAACAAATCACCACCCCCACACTTTAAATTTTCAATCAAAAAAAAATTATTTTTATTTTTATTTTTATTTTTAATCTTACTTGCATAGTGATGGTGTGCACACAACACGCTAGGGAGGGAATTTTCTCAACTCGGGGTGCCTGACTTTGATTTCAGCGAATGAACATTCGATTTTGGGGTTTCTGAGTCTTTTGAACACAATGGTAGTGTCTAATTTGGCCCAAAGTGCTCTGAAATTGCAGATTGCTCTTGGAACTAGTAACCACTGTCCACCTTCAAACGACTGTAGATTTGGCTTTGGGTGTCAGATTTGGACAAAACAAAAAGCGATTATCACTATCTTGAACCTCTTAAATCCAATGGTGACCTTAGATCTGACCCAACAAGCTCCAATTTTGCTCTACAACAAAAATCCACAAAACACCAACCTCAAAATGCACCAAAATTCACTCAAATGGCAAACCAATGGCACTCTATGGGCTCTGATACCATGTAAGATTTGGCTATGAAGGTAGCCACCTAAGATCTAGAGGCAATGGAAAACACAATAACAAGAGAGAATGAATATGATAAGAATAAACTGGGTTCCTATCAATAATACAATATAATGGATGGAATCAACTTGAATTTTGGATGATCATTACATAGGAGACCCCTTGGTTATATAGCCAAGGTGAGTACAAAAAAGTGAATGAGACAATGACAAGTGTCGTTGTCTCATTATATGATAATCAAGAAAACTTATCACCCACCCAAGGTGGAATCACATGTCCACCAAAGGTGGATCATCCTCCAATGTGTAATAAAGTATGTGAAACATGTGCAACAAAGGTGCAGAGTGATAAAGTGATAAGTGCACTAAAGATGGAGTCAACACATAAAGTGGAATGTGATAACATGATAACACCATCTAAAGTGGAATGCTCCTATGTGGTCCCTAAGTAAGCTTAAATAAAGTATAATTAGTACCTAGGTGTGAACTAACCAAGGTAAAATGTCTTAATTACACCAACAAAACATAGCAGCTTTAGATAAAAAAAAATATTCAATGATCAACAAATAAGTTGTTTCACCCATCAAAACATTTCCTTTACTACAAATATATCGAACTAAAATTGTTCTGGACTTTCCAAAGATGCGGCATGATATTTGTTGCATATGAAAGGGATAACAAGACAAGCCCACTACAAGTGGGAGACTCTAAGCTTTGATCAGCCATAACCATTGACAAATTCAGATGAAACAATTTGTGTAAAACACGCAAAAATATTAACTGAAATTTTTTCAAAAGAAAAACATCCAGTATTAAAGATCAGAATCATGAAATAATCAAGATTACCTGTTGGAAAGGAACTTTAAGATCTGTCTCCGCACTTCCTGGACGAGGCGGCAAACGCATCAAAGAACGACTCTCCTCAAGAAAACACTGCAACATAATAAACTCCTTATATTTTGTTCCAATGAAACTTGAAAAATAGGAAAGCAGTGCACAGGCATTACCTGCTCCATTTCTTAGTGAAGAAATCAAAATGTCACACATAAAATTTCTAAAGCTATCTTTACATATAATCGGAACAGATATAGAAAAATAAACTCAGCATTATGTAACATACTTCAGAATTAAACTTAGAATACCCATCACTCAATTTTATATTTACTGTATAAAGGATTCATTGTAAAATGAAAGAAAGATTAAAAAGATATCAAAAATACAAAAATCAACTTGGAGGGTTTGATGCCTCACAAAACATTAAAAATAAGCAAAAAATACAATAACAAGTTCGAAGTGCCTATCATATAATTAGCAGTCTGTTGTCAAATTTTCATGTCTCATTAAAATCAAAGCTTCTAATACAAAATGACCAACTACCATCAGTTTCCCATACCCTTTCTGGTAGCTACACCTCTTGTTATCAAAAATCAAACATAAAAAAAAAATTTAATAGGAAATTAGACAAGTATAAGGAAATTAGAGAAACACAAATTATGTGTGGAGCATCATTTTCAATAGGAAAAAGAAGAAAATTAGATGAGTGAAGGCTAGTAACTTACATACCGTTAAGTTTCTAAGATATATTGATGCATAATGACATTTCGTTAAGCAAATAATTAAAACTTAAATAGTTTTATAAATTAATACACCTGCTTAAAAAGAAACTTGATATAGCGCTCTACTTGTCTCACAATTTGATAAATATATTAGGTCCAAGAAATTTAGTCATTATATCAGCGGTTTGCTGTTAGGTGCAGTTGGGTCCAACTGCAACTCACAATATATCCTTTGCAATCATCCTGCATCAAGACCTATACAAACTACTGCCTTCTACTCCGCCTCAATAGAAGACCAGACAACTGGATGCTGCAGGTCTCGTAATCAAGAAACAACACTGGAATTTGTGACAAATGTATAGTCAATAGTGAATCTTCTCATGTCAATAGAACTAGCCAAGTCAAAATTTGTGTATTCATGATAATTTGAACTATGTCAACCCCTACTCTACATGCCAAAATCAAGTGTACCTTTGACTATAATTCATTTTGTAATGTCCCCAATTTTACGCAATGTTGTTCCATCAGCATTTGGCCACTTTTTGAGTTTTCCCATAAGCCTCTGGGTCTGCTAGCTAGAACTCCAAACTTCTTAGAGAGCTTAAGTTCGAATTTTCTTGGCATATAATGAAAGCATTGGGCTCAGTCACTTGGTTTTCTATGAAACTTTTTGAAGCATTTTCAGTCTCCTGGTGTATTCTATAATTTTTTAGAGAGCACATCTATCTTTACTAAGCCTTCGCATTGCCACCAATCTTCATCCCTATGCCATAATTACATCTTCGCATGTGGGAAATGAATTATTTATAATTTCAAGTTGCCTGATTTTCCCTCTAAAGCTATAAAAGGAGGTTTCAGCTCTCATTTTCCATATGCTGAGTACACATAATGGAATGCTTCTGAAATGAACCTGTGCTCTTTGTTGTATGTTGTGAGGATGAAAACCATCATTGGATTAGTGGTTTCCAATTTGGAGTGGTTCTACTCAGGAATCACCATTGTTCTTCACAATGTTTGTAGGTTGGGGTTTTAAATATGAAAAAAAGATTGTGTTTTAAATTGCAGATTTTGGGAGTGATTTAGTGTTTAATTTTCGAAGATTTTTATGTGTGCTTGAAGCATTTGCAGATTGACTTCTACTGGTTGTACAGTTTGAGGGTGTGGTGTTTTCCCTAGTTGTTCATAGTACATACCATCCATTTCTTGTAGGGAAAAGAGTGTTAGGATTTCAAAATCATCAAATTTTGTGTTTGTTGTGTTCCTCATAGATGGGGGATTCATTTACAAGGGTATTCTTAGACTGTTTGCAGGTATAACGATTCCAGAAAGGGGTTATGCCACTAAACAGGGCATGCTAGAGCATGGCATGGAAAAGTTTGGTGTGAATCAAAGTAACGAGAATCGGAATCGGCAAGGCCGAATCGAATCGCGAATCGGCCATGAATCGGAATCGAATCGGCTATGAATCGGAATCGAATCGGCCATGAATCTAAATCGAATCGGCCACGAATCGACAAATTTAAAAAACCCTTGAAATTTAGAGATTTTAACAATTTTAAACTTATTTCATGCACCCTTTATTGAATATAACTTAAACACACTATAACATCATCAAATAGAAGCTAACATGCATAAACAAGGAACATAAATGATAAATATTAAATCCATCACATACATTACATGTAAAATGTAAATTGTAGCTGACATAAATTGCAGTTGAAGCAAATGAGTTGAGGAGTGTTGCTATTGACTCCTTAATGCTCCCAATGCAATCTTATGGCCTCCCCAAATGGATTTTTGATCTCTTTGGCGCTCTTCCTTCTTGCTGGTTGCAAACCTGTGGTTTTTATTTTCTCTTCTTCTCTCTCACTTTTCCTCTCTTCTACTCATGCTAAACAATTAGAAGGCCCTTTAGGGTTAAAACAAAGAGGAAAGGCAAAAAAAACATTAAAAAAGATGTGTTTTTTTAAAATTTGATTTAACTTTTTATCAAGCCACGTGGGCCAATTTTTTGCAATTCATGCAGGCGATTTTGGCGATTTTTTGGATGAATCACTGAATCGGCGATTCATGGCGATGAAATCGCCGATCTGGTTCAACGATTCAAAAAAAATCGGGAAGCCCGAATCGAATCGCCAAACCGGCGATTCACGCGATTTCTGGGCGATTCTCGTTACTCTGGAGTTGTGCAAGCTATATTTGAGTTTTAACTAGCTGTTATGTGGCGCCTTGGTGTTTGAAGGTGGTTTGCAGGATTTTCGAGGTGGAATTCTTGCTGTTGGGGGGCCATAATGATGTTGTATAGCCTTGTACATACTACAGTGGAGGGTTGAAGGTGATACCTGGTCTACAAATTAACTTTACTTTCCTTTACGAGTTGTTTGATAGTGCTGAGTATATTTCCAGCTGTTTGGCTTGTTTGGAGGTGGTCTTGGCTGCATAGAAATGAATCCTAGAGAGTTTAAAGTGACAGTTTGGAACTGCAACAGTGACATTAGACCTGTTATCACTCAGATAAACATATCAGACCTGGAACTGCCATTGTCTTGCCATTTTAGGGTGTTAAAAAAAAGCTGGGTATTTGATGTCGTGTAGCAACATTGGGAGGTGATCTAGGCGAGTTGGAAGGTGTTGGAAGGACATTTTAATTGCTGATTTGCCCTGCAACTTGAGGACAGAAGACCTGCAGTATCATTTTCTGTCATTACTAGACCTGTAAGTTGCCATTTCGCATCTTTTCAGGAATGATAGGGAGTGCTGGGAGTGTGTGACATTGATTGGAGTCTCAAGAAGGTGATCTATGTCAACTTTTGGTGGTTTTTGAAGGCTTTCTTACTGCTGTTTGGGACTCAAACTACTGGACTGAAGACCTGCAACTGGTGACTCACTCATATCAGACTGCTGTAGCATCATTCCAAGGTGTTCAGACTTGTACTAGCTCATCTCCATCCTTCTTTGAGATATTTTCCTTGTGGGCACCTTCATATCTTGGCCATAATTGTACTGAAAACTTTTAGGAGTTATTTTTTCCGTCAAAACATCTGTAACAGCTGATGCATGAACGCTGATCATTCATAAATTATATCAGAACTTGTAACAGTAGTGTATCTCTGTTTTGTAATCTTGATGTTTCATTTAGGAAAAACTTAAAAAAAAAGTAAGTAGGGTAGTTATTACACAACCCCCAAATATAGCTTGCAAAACTCCCAGTGTACCTGCTTGAACCTCTCATGTAACAAAAGCAAGAACCTCAACCACTAGAAGTCAAAAGCAACCCATTAGTCCTTCCATTCCCGTACCATGTCTGACTATCCCCCATTCATCAATTTCAACATTACAGATTACTGAGGCAGATAAGTGTTTGCAGGGCCAGATCAATGTCACTCCGGCAGATCAGACATTAACACTTTTTGCTCTATACTCAGGGCCGAACCTGCAACTATCAAAGGAAATATGTGTTGCTAAAATTAGGCACAAAATTGTCTTCTTCCCCAGTATGCCTTGGATTACCCTGAGACTTCAACAACCCTATAGATATCTTCTCAGTGCATCAAACCGACAGAATGACTTTCCCACATGGAATTATGTCTTAATTGGATTCTCTGACCAATGGATAGGAACCATCCTCCCAATCATAAAAAAATCCAAATGTTGGGTCAGCTCCCCTAACTACAACCAGTTGCAAATAATTACATTTATCACACATTTCAAAATTAATTTAACGAGTGCAATTTCTTTCATCTCCAATTATACAGCCATAAGGTGTACACATGTATATGCTCACATCCTACATTAACAAACAACTGACTGTTTGCAGTTAGAATATCATCGACAGAACTTGCCTGAAAAAAATCTCCTTTTGCTAAGAGGAAGTAGTCTTTGAGTGCTTTCAAGTGACCATTTAAGTCGGCATGTACAACAACAAGCTACAAACAACCAGCAGAGGAAATCGAAATGTTAAACATCCAAATCAATATTAAAGGATAACCATTGTCCAGACTGACCAATTGAAACGTTTCACATTTCTGTTTTGTCAAACCTGCCAAAGATGTGCAGCTGCAATAGTTCGAATAGAATCAACAGCATATTCAAATGAGCGCTTGTGGAATTCAGGCAAATCCTACATATGCACCAGTGCATACAAAGTTATGCAAAAAAAAATATTGTTGCATATACAAATTGAAACAGAAAGGAAAATTTACATCTGACACTATAAAAATGACCGCAAAATTGATATTTCAAATGCAAATATATTTAAAAAAGCAATTCACATAAGGGCGAAATCATCTCATAACTTTGACTATATGAACTGCTCAATCGAATCAAGATGCAAATATATTTGAAAAAGCAATTCACGGAAGAGTCTCATGACTTTGATTATATGAACTGCTCAATCGAAGCAAGCATATACTAAGTGATATCCAAATCCAGTATCGTATTGAAATTCGGATATAACCCTCAATATTTTTAACTGACTAGTGCCATCTTGCAACAAAATTTACCTTTAACTCTTGGAGCATTGCAGCAATTTTATCAGCTTCAGATTGTGGAAGAAGTTTGGCATCATTTAAAGGCTTCATTGCCAATAAAGAGTCCTTTTGTAAAGGAAAACCTCCTGTTGTTGCAGACGTTTTGTTTGCAGCCTTTGAGCCTTGTTGATGAGATCCTGAATCCTGGCTTCGAAATGATGGGCTTGGATTGCGCAGAACTCTAATTGCCTTTCCAACAAAAAGGATAGACTCCGCAACTTGCATTTGAATGTAATCAGGTTTCATCTCCTGAACAACATCAAAGAAATACTCGTTGGAGATGGGTGAACGCTTAATTTGGGTTGACAGAAAATGAATCAACATAGTACCCGATTAGTCAATGGAAAATGCTCAATAGCTCAGTGAAAATCTTTCTAGAAATGAGATGTAAAAAACCTCAACATTATAGCAGGCACAATCAAATTTGAAAGAAATCCTTACTAAAAGGGCATGGGACAAAATTTCATGTGATAATTCATGTTATAGGCCAGGGATATAATGTCTGTAAAAACATTGAAACATTCATCCACCGAAATCTAGTTTAAGCTAAAGATAAGAGAATCCCACTGGACATTTTGACAGTTTCAGTTATTCTAATTGAATATCAAAGTAAACCAGATAAAGGAAAAAGATCACAATCTCTCTTCTCTGTGCTTAGAGTATTTGAATTATTGGCCAGAAAGAGGTTTGGAGATAACTTCAGACATCTAGCCATTTCATAATTGTGTTGGTCTTCAAAGATTTTTATCCCATAAGATTGGAATGAATCAACGTCAGAGAATCTCCCTGGAAGGAGGAACCGATAAAGGTGTCATGGTAAACATTAACTTTTCCATTGAAATAGTTTTACATAATGCATTGACAATAGCATCCCAAGGCAAAGGACTTAGAATTCCTATAGTTAGGCCACAACCCTCACCAGTGGCCTTTCCTCGTAGCCAAAAGCAGTTTAAAAATAGAGGAAATGAATTGTATTTTTTATTCTAATAAATTATGGATTAAAACAAAAGTGGCACCAATTGATTATAATATTTAAAATAAAATAGCAACTGCATAACAAATTCGTTTCAATTTTGATGTAACATAAAAGGATATGCTGAATCGGAGCTGATGATCATACCAAGGAAACATGAAACCCTGTATGCCAATCTGCCAAATGTACATCTTCGGCTGACTTATCAGGAGCATCTGAATCCCCACCATGCTGTCTAGATTTGAAAAAGAAAATGTACAATATTAATAAGAATGTACCAAAAAAGAAATACAACCCAAAATAATAACTAGAGAATATCAGAAAAGTAATTCAAGACCAAGTCAAGCATGCTTATGGACATGGAAAATCAATGAGAAATTCCAAAGACATCCCTCAAAATCAAAGGACTAATATCAATATGCCTTTCTTGGTGCCTAAAACTTATATCAATAAAAAGACTAGTCCAATAGAAATCATAATCATACATATGTGTTGAAATAAGAACCAATTTACTATCAACTCAAAAAAACCTTTACAAGAACAATCATTGTCGCTTAAGTCCATTATCATTTCATCACATTGCGAACTCATTCATGTGAAATTTAGCAATAAACTATGACATAAAAATTATATTACCAATCTTCAAAGGAAAATGTTAAGTTGCCACTCAATGCATACAATTGACAGACAAAACAACAGTTTTGTAGACAAACGCTAAGAAGATTCACAAAGGAAATCACATCACAAACTTAAACAAGAAGAAAAACAGTAAATATAGTGGCAAGAACAAAATAGTAATGTTTGCAAATAATACAAGAAGCAAATGTACAATCTTATAACATAACATTACAAGAAGAAAATATTAAGATCTGCAATTAGCACAAAAAGAAAATGTGCAACCAATATTTCCTCGCCGTATCTCCAATATTCCCTTGACATGCTGAATAACCATTTGAGTTTGCAAAAATTTCAAGAGTTCCAACAATGTCAAATAACATTGCAATTTCTAAGGAAATCTAAAGGCAAAATGATACATACCAACTTTGCAAGAAACTTTTCAAAATCATAAATTTTTCCTCAAATCTATCCAACAACCATATTTGGTTTTGATAAAGAAAATATACAAATTAATATTCAAAAAAAGGTCCACTTCACAAAAACAGCAAACCATACATTCTTGCTCTCTTGTCCTGATGATGGATCATAGAGTTTGATTCAAAACGTTGGCAAAAACAAATCTACATGGTCAAATCCAAAAGAATATGAACAAATTATCATGGACTGTGAAAATTTCATGTTTTTAACAGCAAACCATGCTCACAGCATCTGTAGGGAGCATACAAGTATATGATAGAGAATGCTTTACAACCAGGATAATACAAGAAGCCTAGAAGACTATGGATTTAGTAGCATAACTTAGCAAGACTTCTACCATATAGACTTAGGAAAACCAGTTGAGCTTAGTATTGCAATACACGCATAGAAACATCAGGAAAGAAAATAGTAAACAGCAAGATAAAGTGAGTACAAGACTTACTTTTAGCATGTATTACCATTTCCAAACTTGAGTTTGAACTTTGAAGACCAATGCAGCCATCAGCGTTCCATGGCTAACCTATACTGCCTTGACTCATGCCACCACCTTGGGAATTCCAGTCCTCCGATTGTGTTACACAAGCTCTACCATCAGAATTCATAGTAGAGTAAGAGCTTTTGTTAAAAAAGATTTTCTGGAGAAGATAAGATTGAAAAGCCTCCTCCCCTTGTTCAGTAGTGTTGTCCTCGATTTTGCATTCCCCAAAATTGAGGCAACACTACGCAATTCTCAACGGTTGGTAGGAGTTTTCTCTAAGAGTGTTGGTGATTTGCAAGGAATTTTATTTAACAGGATCAGTTATCCCTTTTCTTGTTCGATTTCACTTCTTACGAGCATCCAGTCTTTTTGTCTTTCTTTTGCTTTTCCTTGCTTTTGCGTCTTGTTTTTGTTTCCGTTATGGTCGTAGTCTTGTAGCCTTTGTCTTCCCGCTCGTTTCGAGCTCTTTTGGGCATCTTTTGGGTTAGTTAGAGTTGTGATCTCTTTAAGGTCTTGTCAGTGGGGTTTTTTCAGGCAGTCCGCACGTCTTCCTAAGATCGTCAAAAAGGTGGGCTTTTTCTTGTCAGGTGCATAAAATGAAAGCTTATTTTGTATGTGAAATAGATTTTAAACTCTATTCTAAAATTTCGCGTCACTTTGCGAAGTTTTTCTTAGGAATTTTAATGATAGCGGGTTTTTACATTGTATCTACATATCAAATCATTAAAGTTTTAAAAGTTGCATATAAAATTATAAAGTTTTTTCTCCATTTAAATACGTCTTTTAAAAATAACATTTGCATAAAAGGCAATTGTTTTTGTTTTTAAAAGTCTTATTTTCTTAAATGACGAGTAAAAGATGAGATCTATAAATAAAATTTAAAATTTGTTTATAAATTTCATGATTAAAATGGGTAATGGGGTCTAATCTAACTCATTTCGAATTTCCATTTAATGATGATTTTCTTAATTTGCTATGTATTAATAACGTTTTTATCTTGTCTAAAATCATTGAATTTAAAACATATAACATATGTTATTATGATTTTAGAATCTCGTGATATAATACATATTATTTTGTTTCGAAATGGATATGTGTTATGGCTTTATGAAATAAGCATTGATTTTTTATCACTTGGCATACGTTTTTCTTCCTTCTAAATATCACGGTTTTCATTTTATGAAATAAACGTTGAATTAAAAATATATAACATATGTTGATGCATATCGTAATACATATTTGTTATATGTATCGTTTATAAAACCGTGGCTTGTATTTAGCTAAGAGTATCGTTTTTGAAACATGGTGTGACATATACATATTGTAATGTATGTTAAAACCTATGTCTGACTTTGTTCTCATTAAAGTATAACATGGCGTCGAATTTTAAGTTTAATGCATATTGCTTTTAAGTAATATACATTAAAGAAGCATTTTAAAAGGCAAGGCATCGAATTCTCCCTTCATCGCATGACTTTTGGCATATTGAAATATATGTTATAAGTCATGTTTTCATTAAAAAGCATATAGCGTCGAATTTTTGGTGTTCGGCATATCTTTTTATGCAAAGAAAACGTGTATGCTTTCCTTTATAAAACCGCGGCTCACTCATATTCTTAAGGTGTTGTTTTTAACTCTTTAAACATATCGTTTTGTATAAAAACGTTTATGTATGAAAGTTTTGAACAAACCCGTGATTTCATTAAAAGAGAGGAAGCGTGGATTTTGGAGGAAATTTCAATGAGATATATGCATACGTCTGTGGTTTCATAGGGCGTTGTTTTTCTAAACATTTACATATTGATTTGCATCGAAACATATGTAATAAGTTCCTAAAAAGCCCATGACTTAATATGCAAATTTGGGGATGAATGTATACGCTACGCTTCACCAAAGAAACACATTTTTCACCACAGAGGACTGCGTCTTAACTCATGGCAGTTTTTGTGGATATTTTCTATTTAAATGTGGAGTTTGCAACCATGAATCTCTACGTTGTGGACTGAGGAATCAACCCGTGGTATCATTTAAAGTACAGGCGTTTTCTCTTCTAAGGAGTTCACATTAATCTTCTGCAGACTTTCCTCCTTTTTCTTTTGGGATTTTGGTAAGTTTTTAACTTGTTTTTCAAAAACGTTTTGCTAAGTCATTCAATTTCGAAAATGCAACTGAATTAGTAAGTGTATTTAATGAAAATGGCTTGATTTTAGGGCACGTTTTTTAATCATTCTTCCCTTTTGTTGCTGTTTTCATGCAAATTTTTTATGCATGTATGGCATTTGTCTTTCCCCAAACCATGACTCATAATATTGGCATTAATTTTCAAAAGAATTTGTCAATTTTATGGGTTATATAACTCTGAGATTTTTCCTCAAACAGCAAATTCGAAATTCATTTCTCATTTCCAGAATTTGCTTATTTTGTTGGAGAAGAGGTTTTAGTTTTTCCCTTTGCATCCAAGGAAGGTAAAATATTTATTTTCTCTTTTCTTGTTTGCAATTTTGTATTGGTTTTGTATATATGCTATGCTTTCTTCTTCTCTCTCATCTTCTCTAAGTTGCATATGAGAATGCAATTTATTCTTATATGCAGTCGGGATTAAAAACCCCGTTCTTATGGTGATTTTCCCCAAAAGTGCATAAAGTGCAAGGTGCTGTCCAAATATGAAGTCAACCCATACAAACCCACTTTTTCATATCCCCATTTGAAAAAAAAAGATGCAAAGTTCCCCCATATGCAAGATGCAACAAAAAGCCCACCTTTTTATATTCTTATATGGAAAAGACAAGTGTGAAACTCCAAATATGCAATTTTGCCTAAAAAGTCCACCATGCCTCAAGATGAGAATATTGCATTCCTTCTTGTCCCACTTTTCAAGATATGCATTTGCGACAGAAAACCCCACTCATGCCTATTTTTCCATCTTCATAAGGGGCTGCCCTCTTCATTCATTCTTGCATGTAGAAATGGATTTCTCTTCTCTTGGTGATGAAGTTCTCATTTTTTGGGATTTTCATGTCACAGTTACAGCTGTTGTGATCCTTGTCATGTCAGAAAAAGGCTCTGCGTCACCGAGGAATAAAGGAAAGAAGAAAATGAAGTATCAGTATGATAAGTACCAAAACTCTATTGTACCTTCTCAACTTATGTCTTATGTGGAAGAGATCCGCGATACGGAGATTGGACACCTAGACATGGACGAGTTTCTGAAAAGGGTGGAGATATCCACTAAAGACAACATGATCAGCATTCGGGAGAGCTTAATTCATCATGTGTCTACTTTCCCAATAGTTGCATTGGAACCCGAGTTCGTGATTGCATGTGCAAAAAACTTTGATCCCGCTTCCAAAACGATCAAGGATCAGGATGGGAAGGTGGTGATCAGTCTTGATCTGGATACCATAGATCGGGTTTTCAAAGTAACAGCTGCTCCAGTTGTCATGAATCTAACGATTGAGAAATCTCTCAAAAGTTGGGAAAATGGCAAGACATCTTACCTAAAATATATGAATGATAATTGGTTAATCACCAAAAGACCGAATGTAGCCAAGCAACCTAATAGGATGCACAAATCCGAATTCAAAGAAGTTCATGATCTCATCACTTTGTTAAGCCGTGTTGGGGGTTTGAAAGAATCCAATCTTTTCGAACCATGGATGTACAAGTATTTTTCCTTGATCCTCAAGTCAAGGCAGCGGTTGCTTTGGGGAGAACTTATTAGTGATACCATCTGTGAGCAACTAGTGCAAGTACCTAATACATGTACTTTCTACATGAACTCTTACCTAATTTACATCGCTGCTGCCCTAGGGTCTTTCTCAGGACTCTCTACAAAGGGAGACAGGATGCAAGTACCTGTATGGGAGTACTATGACCAGTTACCATTGAGGTCCAGCCGCATTCATTTTAGGAGGGTGCAAGATGCATTCTTTGGATATTATCAGTGCTTGTTTGACAAGGAGCTTCCGAACAAAAGGGTTTCAGACAAAGCATGGAGCAAAGTAAGTGAGTATGGCTGTATTTTTCTCCAGTTTCCAAACTTCACCTACCTCAGGGTGGGGTATTTCCGGGAAGAGCCATATACCTTACCTAGGTATCCCACAGATAAACTCATTCTTATGGAGTTAGCTCGACAGCTCATGGTCGTGCAAGCATATCAGTCCTCTCTACACAGACCAAGCGTGGGTATTTCCTTGCGCAATCCTTTAAGGATTGGTGACTATTCACTCGACATGGTTCCTAAAGCTAAGTGCATGGAATTCGAGCTTCAAGAGGTCAACTTGAAGAAGTTCATGGCACGAAGTTCTTTTGATTGGAGAGGAATGAATGACAAGATTCAAATACAGTTTACTCATGTTCATCGCCTTGAGGATGTATGGATTGATCTGCGTACGGAGGTGGACATTGCCAAGGTGGATTACTGCTGCCTTACAATCAAGCAGATAATAGACTTTCGTCTTGCTCAGATTCCTGAAGGGGTCAAGGATAATGATGACATCTTGGATCTAGAGTATCGAAGGCATCGTCTTAAGAATTTGCCTGTTGTGTCTCCATGTTGGTCAGTAAGGGAAAATGTATCTATATGGGGCAGATTCCAAAGTATTCTGGCAAATACGAATGTTTGGTTGAAGAAGAGGGGTTTAAAGAGCATCAAAGTTAAACCCGGTCGAGACTTTGATCTTGCTGGTCCTATGGGTGCAAAATCAGAAATCAGGGGTAAGGGAAAGGGAGAATCTTCCTCATCAGATGTTCGAACAATCCAAAAGCTAGCTATCAAAGGTGGTAAGCTTATGGTTAAATCTCCTACTTCAGATGCAGTGCTCAGGGTGAAGAGTTCTGAAATGATTGATCTCTCAGATAGTGAAGAGGAGTTGCAAGTGTCGGTTACTCCTGAAATGCTGCAAGTTCAAAGGGCTGTTGAGATACAGGGTGTGCATGAGTCTGCTCCAGAGATGGATGAACCTCCCTTGTCTCCTCTCGATACAGATGTTGATTCATTCACGATACATCTACCTCCTACACATTCAATAGCTATTGTACCTGCTACAACCATCTCCTTTGTTGCCCCAGCACAGAGAGAATATTTATCACATGTGTTCGATGAGCTTCCCGAGGATCTGCCCAGGATTGACACACTCATGGCTAACAATAATCTAGCATCACAGATTGAGTTGTTCATGGAAGAGAAAGTTCAAGGAGATTCGGTCTTGTCAACAACACAGGTAGAGGCATCTGTCATAGATGTACCTTCTTCTCAAAAGGAACCAGTGACTGCCATGGTTACGGTTGATGATGTTGCATCATCCTTCGTTCTACCTCCTTGGTTGGGTGTTATCACGCAAAAGAGAAAGAAACTTGAAGTACCCTTGCAGGAATTTGATCTTGCCCCTAAGAGCGAACCTCGAGCGTTGAGAAACAAGAAGGCTAAAGTGGTCTCCAAGATCATGGTTGATGACCAAAACGTCAAGTATGTTGAAGTTGCTGAACCTATTTTAGATAAGCCTGCAGATGAACTTGAGGGCACGGACTACAAAAACACCAGGTTAGAACTTGGTAAGCAATCATTTGTAGGTTGCCAGTTGGATGTTCATGATGCGCTTGATCAATTTACAAAGAGATCTGACAAACTCTGGCAAAAGAAGCACATGCTGAAGGAGGAAAACATTTGTCTGCGTGAAGCACTTGAGAAAAGCTTTTCTTCTCAGCAAGTAAATGTACTTTCAGAGGACACTCAGCGGCACATTGATCATTTGAAAAAGAAGACCAAGGTAATGGATGAATGGGGCAATCAACTTGAAAATCAGGGCATGATGGTTATCAAGGATGCATATCGCGTATTCAGAAACATCAAGAAACCACTAACCGTTTGCAAGAGGTGGTTGGATCTTTCGATCAACAATTGAAGACTCTAAGTGAAGAATTAGATGTATGGAAGAAAATGGCAGAAGTTGATCTCGACATCTTATGCACTTACGAGATAGTCTTTTCAAAGGAGATGTATTTCGAGTTTCTGGATCAGTTGGTAAACAAAGAGCAAGTTATGAAGAACTTGATAAAAGATGTTCATGAAGCCATGCAGGTATGCGCTGAGCATAAGGAAACCATTATTAAGGCCTTTGATGGTTTGGCATACAAGCTAGTGGCAGAGGATGAAGAACTGATCGCAGAAGAGCAGGCAGTGTCGGGGTTTGCACAAATTATCCATCAGGAGCTGGAGATTAACACCTTCAGTTGTGGTTCTATGGATAAGCTGGCAGGATTCAGGGCTGCCTTAAATCAACTACAGAAAGATTTAGGCGGATATAGTGGTGTGATCTCTAAGGCGGCGATTGTTGCACGTAAGACTGTAAACATAGCTCAACACACGGGTGCACCAGATCCGGCTATTGTTCATAAGTCTCTTTGTCAATTTGAGACTTGTATTAATTACCTTTAAAAGTGTTGTTAGGACATTTAGTTTTTAGATGTGTAGAATCTTTGATAGATTGCACAGAAATATGTAAAAGCCTTCTCATGTAATCATGCTAGAGGTACATTAGGTCTTGCAACATTGAATAAGTCAAAGTTAGTTAAGTTTAGATAAGTATTGAATAAGTCAAAAGTGGTTTAGGTTTTCCCCCTTCTTCTCCACTTTTCCCTCTTCTCTTTTCCTATACAAGGAGGGGGGTTCATTGTAAATATTCATCTTTTGTTATGTGCAAGAAAACTATAGGCAATTCTCTTGTATTCTGAAAACTTTGAGTTTCATTGTCCAAAGTTGAGCATTTGAATAAAGGAACAAGGATTAGCAAACTTTGTGTTGTTTATCTTGAATATTGACGAGTGTATTCTTATGTTGCATTGGTTGATCCTTTTTCAAATTAATAGTTGTCTTGCGTATATCATTTAGGTGTTTTAGTTCGAATTGTCTGAAGACTTTGAGCGTCAAGGAATAAGGGTTACTATAAAAGGTAGTGGCTGCAATATCCCAAAGACTGAAGAGTTTGGGCTTCAGTATTGGGAGTTAGATAGATAGAGTACTTATTTGGAATGAGGACAAGAGACTTTGAGCTCTTGTATCATTTCATCTTTAGAAAAATTCACTGTTGTCTCAGTTGATTGTTCTTAAGTCAATCTCTGAGCCACCGGTATTACTGTTGCGAGGGGAACTGTAAGTGTTACAGTTCAGTTCTACTTGAGGCTACCTGTGGTAAGAAGGGAGCCTCCCCTATTGCTGAGAGGAGAGAGTAATCCCACACACTACTACCTAAAAGATACATTTTGACAAGTTGCAGTCTTAGTAACTTGCAAAATATTTAGCCAACAAGTAGCAAGATTGTTTTTGGTTGATTCATTGTAATTGAATCTATTACCTAGCATAGAGGTCATCTTCTTGTGACAAAACAAACAATAATCTTTCAGTTTGGTTGCCTGAATCTTGCTGAGCAGCTAGTTGAATAGATGTTGAATATTACCTTGCTGATAGTCACACATCCCCAAAATCTTCGCAAATTTGAATCATTAGGTCAACTTCAAATCACCATATCTCCCTTGATACTGATTCAAATCTTTAACTTGACCACTTTTCGAAAATCTCTCAAAGTCCTATTTCCATTGAATCTAGATTCATCTTTTCAAATATGTGTGAGGCACACAACCCTCTATGATAAATTTGTCTATACATATAAAAAATCAACACAAAAAATTCTTCCCACTTGTCCTAAAAGGAGTTTTGATACCAAACGTTAAGGACCTCACACGCACTTTACACAATAGCCAATTCAACGGGTGATCCTCGTATGGCACTTCTAGGGGGAAAAGCTTTTGTATAGTATAAACTCCAATTACCATATTCAAGATTCATGGTTTACACTTGGTAAGCCCTTATAATATATAGAGTTTTGCTAAAGACAGCTGCTACCATCCTATGCATGTGGGATAAATATGCATGTGGGATAAATACTTTTATTCTAATTAATTGTTGAGATGGATTGTAAAGCATATACACCCACACCTTTATTTATTTACTACCAAATACACCATAATATCATATTCCTTTGTATGCTACGAAGTCCTTTGGGTTTCGAAAATGAGGGAGGCGTTTTTCATCTTCCGCATTTTAACCAAAAAAGATGGATGGGATGCATTATTCAATGAAAAATGCTAGGGTTTTGGGAAGCAAGAATTAAGTGCCAAGGTAGATAGGGATTGCTTGGAAGATTATTGTTCTGCTTTTAGCATCAATTGTGAGGCTGAGAGATGATATAAATATTCTCAACTTAAAAATCAACTTGGAAATAGTTAACCCTAATGGGTGGCAACACCTTTAATCTACATAATAATCAAGTGATGCATCTAAAAAATTCTCCAACCAATTGATTTGGACTTTACTTAATTAAATATAATTAAGAATACATTTCATGGTCACTTCCTATTTATATCAATTCATTACAAAAAGTTTCTTTAGCATCTCCCAAGACATCTTTTCACTTTCTATGGAGCCATGCCAATCTACTGTTGATTCTTGTAATGAGTTAGTGAAGAATAATAACATTTTTCTTAAATTTGCATATCACCTGATTGTCTTTTAAAATAATCTCATATGTCCCGAATAATTCATATTGTTTGATAAAAAAATTACAAATCTAGAATTCATATGTTTGTTTTACATTTTCAAACACAATCTTCCTTTCCTAGTGTCTCATTCTCAAATGGGCTTGACCAATAAGACCATTCCCTCAACCACATTATCCATATTCTCCTTATCCTCTTCCAAGCATTGACATATATTTGTTATTTGATAATTGCCAATCCTTTAATCTGACTTATTTCTTCTATTGCTTCGTAACACAAGTCTTCAAAGTTAAAAAAATAATTTTGTCAATCTTATTTTCCTTTTTCTTATTCTAATTAATATAAGTGCCTACTTTGGCTTCCTTTCCTAATTCTACAAAGTAGACGAGCTTTGCAAAAAATCGTGGTGGAATATGTGGCTTGATTGACAATAATTGTGGTTTTGGTGTGGCTTGATTGACAATAAATGGATTATAGATACCCTAAAGTAGAATGCACATATGCTAAACAAAATATTGCAACACTATGGGTTGATGCAAAAATGTTGAAAAAAAATGCAAGAACAAAAAGGCACATACAACACTAATTAGTGTGCTTATGACACTAATCAGTGTGCTTGTTCCACTGTATTTGCAGGTCTGCCAGGGTAGTGTGCCTGTGTTGAAATTAGCTCAGAAGTTCTTGAGTGCACATGCACTAATAAGTTGTGTATATGCCACATTGGGTATGTGATTTTGCCATGGATTGGGGTTTAGGGTTTAAGGTCTGTTTAATTGTAGGTGGGCTTCAGAATGTGGATGGACCAAAGAATAGAGCAGATGTGCTGTTACGTAATGTGCCTATGCCAAATTGGGGAAAATTATAATTCCATTAGAAAATATAGAAAACCCTTAAAAACACTAAACAAGGATAAAATTTAGATTGGGATTTGGTCTGATTGGGTGTGTCAGAATGTGTTCACTAAAATATGAAAGAAAAGAATAGGAAACAATGCTTAAAACAAGAATCTTACTCTATACCTAGCTAAACCTTGGATAGAGAAAAGGGATGAAAACAAATAGTAAGAGAGAACAAACTTCATACCAAACACACCTTGTTGACCAAGGGATGTGCTCAAGATGATTGGTTGATAGTTGAAGATGAATGTTGGTTGTTCAATCCAGCATTACAACCTTTCTTTTCGTCCAATTCCTCTTCTATAAAATAGTTTGTGTAAGGCTGAATTAACATATTTTGAATTAGAGTGATGGATGGATGAGATTAATCTTGTACAACTGAGGATATGATTGATCGATATGCTATGGAGAATGAAAGGCCAACAAATGGCATTATGTGATTGGTGAACATGATTAGGGCAAAGATTGGGAAAAGTTGAAAGGTGGAGATTATTTCAATTTTGATGGAGAGTGAGGATCGACAAAGGGTCTTTGTGGAGCCATGTGCAAAATTATATATCGTTTATTTTAAACAAAATGGAGGAATGTGCAAATGATTAATGAGTTGACTAAACCTGATTTGTTTATTCAACTAATGACGAGGGGGGTTATAGAGGAATTAAGTAAATATTGTGCATTTATTAACTTTACGAGACAATGATTGATTTGATTAAAACATGTGATTTATTCAATTAGGGTTTAAACTTTTGAAGAAATGTTGAATTGGTTAAATTAGTTAAATAAAGGCAATTTCTTCCATGTTGGAAGAAAGGTTAGATTGGTTAACTAAATAGTAAGGACTTTTTCAATCAACATGAGAAGAATGATCGAGTAGAGTAAATACTGTTAGAAGCAAATAAGTAGGCTGGATTTGGTGTGAGGACAACAAAAATGTGGGAATGCATTTTAGATGTGATGACAATGGAAATGTGGGAACACATTTTAGGTGTTTACACTTAGAAAGTGGATCTTGTGTGAAACATGCCAAGATCTGGTTTTGGTGTGGCTTGATTGACAATAATTGTGGAGGAATGTGTTGTCTCATTGAAATTGGAACAATAGGGTTACACAATCAATAGGAAGTAGAATTGGGAAAGGAAGCCAAAGTAGGCACTTATATTAATTAGAATAAGAAAAAGGAAAATAAGATTGACAAAATCATTGTTTTAACTATGAAGACTTGTGTTACGAAGCAATAGAAGAAATAAGTCAGATTAAAGGATTGGCAATTATCAAATAACAAATATATGTCAATGCTTGGAAGAGGATACGGAGAATATGGATAATGTGGTTGAGGGAATGGTCTTATTGGTCAAGCCCATTTGAGAATGAAACACCAGGAAAGGAAGATTTGTGTTTGAAAATGTAAAACAAACATAAGAATTCTAGATTTATAATTTTTTTATCAAACAATATGAATTATTCGGGACATATGAGATTATTTTAAAAGACAATCAGGTGATATGCAAATTTAAGAGAAATGTTATTATTCTTCACTAACTCATTACAAGAATCAACAGTAGATTGGCTTGGCTCCATTGAAAGCGAAAAGATGTCTTGGGAGATGCTAAAGAAACTTTTTGTAATGAATTGATATAAATAGGAAGTGACCATGAAATGTATTCTTAATTATATTTAATTAAGTAAAGTGCAAATCAATTGGTTGGAGAATTTTTTAGATGCATCACTTGATTATTATGTAGATTAAAGGTGTTACCACCCATTAGGATTAACTATTTCCAAGTTGATTTTTAAGTTGAGATTACTTATATCATCTCTCAGCCTCACAATTGATGCTAAAAGCAGAACAATAATCTTCCAAGCAATCGCTATCTACCTTGGCACTTAATTCTTGCTTCCCAAAACCCTAGCATTTTTTATTGAATAATGCATCCCATCCATGTTTTTTGGTTAAAATGCGGAAGATGAAAAACACCTCCCTCATTTTCGAAACCCAAAGGACTTCGTAACATACAAAGGAATATGATATTATGGTGTATTTGGTAGTATATAAATAAAGGTGTGGGTGTATATGCTTCGCATCCATCTCAATAATTAATTAGAATAAAAGTATTTATCCCACATGCATAGGATGCTAGCAGTTGTCTTTAGCAAAACTCTATATATTATAAGGGCTTACCAAGTGTAAACCATGAATCTTGAATATGGTAATTGGAGCTTATACTATACAAAAGCTTTTCCCCCTAGAAGTGCCATACGACGATCACCCATTGAATTGGCTACTGTGCAAAGTTGTGTGTGAGGTCCCTAACATTTGGTATCAAAGCTCCTTTTAGGACAAGTGGGAAGAGTTTTTTGTGTTGATTTTTTTATATGTATAGACAAATTTATCATAGAGGGTTGTGTGCCTCACACATATTTGAAAAGATGAATCTAGATTCAATGGAAATAGGACTTTGAGAGATTTTCGAAAAGTGGTCAAGTTAAAGATTTGAATCAATATCAAGGGAGATATGGTGATTTGAAGTTGACCTAATGATTCAAATTTGCGAAGATTTTGGGGATGTGTGACTATCAGCATCCGATGCCATGTGTAGAGATTGTTGCTCTACCATCTATCCTTACTCCAACCTGGTATCACTTATCATTTCACCCATGTTCCGCAATAAAACCCGTCATGGCTTGAGATTTCTAAATAGTCCTTGTCCTAAACGCCTCATATTCAGCACAAAGTCAGTCCACCATGGTCATTTTGCAATAAAATATCCACTCTGTCCAGACTGTGGGGGCACCCAATGTCATGATCCATTAAGCATTGAAAAAATTATAAAAAATTCTGAAAAATACGTAAAAATTAAAAATGTCCTAAAAAAATTTCTAAAAATTGGAAAATCTTTTAAAAAGTTCAAAAAACAATTGAAAAACTTAAAAATATTCATCTAGGGCAACCATGTAAGGGGTGTCTGTGATAAGGGCCTTCACTTATATGATACGTCGCACATACCTCGATTCCAAACATACAAACCCTATGGTGGACCAAACACATTTGTAAAAAGTCCTAAAAAGTTGTCTTCGACAACCAAAAAAATCATAAAATTGAGAAAATCTGCAATAAATCTCTTTTGGATATCAATTTAGTTCCTTTGCATTTCGAAACAAGCATTGGAACGACATCATTCAGCAAATCTGAGCTTCAGTAAAACCAAGTCAAAATAGTCAAACTTATCAGTAGGTCCTCGGTCAGATTGATCACACTGTTGTATCTTTCAACGGAGTCCCATAGCACAGTCTTTTGTCAAGATAATCATGTTATTTTAGACAGGGGAACACTCGAAACCAGACGGAGCAGTCTTATACGGGGTAGCCTATACTTCATCTAATAGCATCAACAAAACGCCAACAATTCAATGTCCAAACTACTACAAAAATACAGACACAATCAATATGTTTGCTTACTTGTTGAGTCCAGTTGGTCTTATTATGTCTTGATTTTTGCAAGTCATGTTCCTATGCATCTCCATGATTCCACCTAAGCGATTAGAGATGTCATGATGGTTCATGACTTATCTTTTCTTGTCTGCTGTCTATGGGTTGTTGACTGAGAAATCTTAAAAGAACGTTTTGAGTGTCTGTGGTAAGAACCTTCACAACCACATGCGGTATCTAATTGCAAGGCTTGCAATAGATAAATCGGTTGTGATACGCCGCACATACCTCAACTCTTAATGCCCGACCTAGATTTATCGGCCCACATTCCTTGTTTGTTCAAAGTGCTTGTTAGAATGCAAAAGGATAGTTGTGCCTAGATCTTTAATATCTAGGTATGATGATATTCAAGTTTTGCTATAATAAAAGTGGCTCAACGATGAAAGATATTGTTCAATTCAGTTGGAATTCAAATGTGGCTATTAAAACTGGAAGCTCTTTGTTTACTATAATCTAAGGGTTTCAATCAAGGATTCATCCTCATTCCCTCCACTCTTAACTTTCTATCAATCAATTCTAACATTCTATTAGTAAGTCTTATACAGGGCATGTCTTCCCTAAAACCAAATATTGTCACTAGTCTCATATAGGGTGGGTCCTTCCTGGAACCAGACATGATTCTTATCCACAATCTCTATGACCAGTGTTGATTGAACAATCATCATGACCTACCAATATTCTCCTTTTCTTACTAGTTATTCTTTTCTTGCATCATTTCATCTAACATTCATCATCTTCTTTCAAGAGATTAGTCATGCCTTTCTTGCATAAATAATCTCTCGAGGGGGCATCATTTACCTCGTTGTCACCTTTTTTTTCCACTGGGGCATACTGGGGCATTATTTTTATCAAATTAATCTTTGAAACAACGCCTAAAATGCACTGTATCAAAGAGGGGCAAAACGTAGACACCTAAAAAATGGTCTATTGCTCTAATGCAATGACATTACTAATATCCCTCTTTAATTTATTTAATAGCATTTCAGAATTTTTTTACAATATATGTATGTTACAAAGTTTATAAATTTATTCATATTTTGAAAATATTAGAAAAGCTAATTATCACTGTTTCTATTGGTTGAGAGTAAAAATAGTAAGGAGAAAAATAATTTTTATGACAAATAAATACATAAATTTTCTAAACTTCGTAACTTTATAGCCCATGCATCTTTATTATTTAATAAATTGTCTTTCTACCATATTCTAAGATCAAAATGATCACTTCCCTTTAATTTCATAATTAAGTAGTTTTAATTAATTATTTTAATTATTCAACGTCTAATCAATATTTCATCACTTATTCGTCTACAAACTAATTAAATAATTAAACATTATTTAATTATTCCTTCTCCTTATAATTAATTAAATAATCAAATTTAATTAATGTTCCCCCTTCACTAATTATTACATTTATGTAATAATTAAATCAAATTATATCTCATGATTAAATAAATTATATTTATTTAATTAAATTATGTATCCCCCTCTCATGATTAAATAAATTATATTTATTTAATTAAACTAATAATTCCTCTCATAAATAAATAAGTAATCATTTATTTACAAAATATCCCCACATGTGCAAATAAATAATTTTTTATTTATTTAAATCATAATTATCCTCCTAAATTCCTAATTCACACTCACTTTGAGTTAGCTTGTCAATCACAATTCCTTCCTCCACAATTCTCTCTCCTAACTATTCAATCCACATTGTAAATTCTTCCCCTAGCAATCAGTTAAGTCTTTAGTCAATTCAGTCTTCTAATCTATGCAATCATTTAACTCATCCATACCATTTGTTAACTCACCAGTCTATTCAAGTCATCTCTCCAATCTATTTGCTAACAAGTCAATCAATCCCCTAATCATGCCAGTCAAGCAAAGTTGAACTCCTACTCACTCTGAATTCAACTCATCAATCACAGCCAATCAGTCCTTCAATCATGGATTCTTGGTTGAAACCCCTAAAATCTTATAAACAAAGAGCCAAACCTTTGATTTTGGTAACCACAATTGCTTTGAATTCTAATGTTGGCATACAATCGAGCACTCGTTCTGAGATCCCACCTTGCATAAAGAAGGAGAACACCAAGGAAGGACTACATGATTTGCATATTCATTTTGTTTGAAATGATTTCATATTATTAATCGTTTATGGTTATTATTTGTCTTATATCCTTTCTTGAGTATTGGGAATACTAATTGCTTTAACAATCTCTTTGTGGTTAAGATTTCAGTGTTATTGCAGGATTCTATTATACCTGACTAAAGCCTTACCTTCTAGTCATCCAATGTTGATAGAGTGCCCAGATGAAAGCATATCCAACAACATACAAGAAATCAATCATACAGCTGTTTATGTCCCTCTCAAAAAGTCTACACTGTCAGCAGATCCAAAATATCATAAAAAAAACATTATGTGGGCTTATTTTATTTATATGTTCCTTTTTTGACTGTTAACGTGTTTTTTCCTAAGTTTTCTAATGAGAGGCATCAATTTCTAGTCATGTGGCATCAGAGATGCTGGGAGACAGCAGCCAAAAGAACCCTTTGCATCAGGACATCTCCAGTACAGAGGACACGTCTCTGTCCTTGAGACACATCTCAGGGGGTGGGAGATACGTCTCCGGGTTACCATGATATTATTTGAGCAGCCTACAACACCTTTTCCTCAGAAGTCATACCATTCAAGGTGGCTATTAACACTGGATAATATCATTCTGACAACATGTTTTAACTGATATGATATTCTTCTGATAACAATGCAAATGAATATTGTATTCAGTTTTTTGGAAGTTCATATTTGCTGGTTTATTGAAGAATATTACTGCTGTTATATTAAAAGATTTTGCATCATTAATTTTAGCTACAGTCAAAAGGATTTCTGTTGCTAAAATTTTCTACTGCTGATTGCATCATCCAAGTAACTTACAATTTTTGCAGTTTGCTTTCCAACTATTGACAAACAATCTATTTTTGAGATTGTTGAACAATTATTTGACATAATTCATGGATTTGGTTAGTGAAGAGTGTTAATTTCTTATCATTTAAAATTGTTACAAACTAAACAATTTAACATCAGTTAGAAATATAGCATTGATATTGTAAGATCTTGGACAGTTCACCACCGAATCCAACTTTTTTACATCAAAATCTTGGTGGTCAAAAAATCTTTAAGTTTGTGTTCATTAACTTCAGAAAATATAATGGTGAATTTGTGCTAACAATTCTACAAAGGAAAATACATAGGTGATCTCGGGAAACAAAAGCATCCCTTAATCACTTTTTCCCCCCAAAAAACTAATAGCGTGAATGCTCTTTCCTTGCACTGTAAGACAAATTTGGAGATCAAAAACAGTCAGTCCTTTTTCTTTAGTATTTTCTGAACCCCAAAATCCAAATTTTGTTTAGGTTCCAAAATCCAATCTTCAAATCCATGGACCTCAAAAGGAAAAAACAATCCATGAGAAAAAGATCCGCAAAACCTTGGACTGCAAAACCTAACAATCGAAAATCCTTGCAATCCATATATACAAGCACAAGCAGAACACAATTCATTTGGCTCCCAAAATCTAGCAATACGGATTCTTGATCCAAAGTCCAAAGTGCCACTATCCAACAGCATAAACATCCACGATGGCCGAAGCCAATGAGTCCCAAAATTCAAACATCCAAAAGCTACCATCACCTCCAACAAAGAGCTGATTTTAGAGCACATGGTGGTTAAGCTACTTGGTCCTGATTCCCGTCGGCCCGTGAGATTTATGCCTACATCCATAATCCCAGCCATCAATCCATCCCCTTACCCATGCCAATTCAGGATCCCACACACCTCCATCACTACATCCTTTTATCCAACCCTTCATAAAATCACCACACATCCTCCATCCAACCTAATTCCCACACCATTTCCTTTGGAAACACCTTGGGAGAAGCCAACTTAGCAATCACCAAAGCTCACAGCAATATCTGTCAAGCACAACACTAGCAGCATGAATCACATGAATCAATTACTGAAAATGGGTTGTGTGATATATGAAATTGGAGATATCACTAATATGTAACAAGGAGGATTGAAATAGAGATATGTTTATTAAGAATGTATAATGCGTTAAGGAAGAAGGGTTTGATAGGTTATTGATTATCTTGAAATATAATGTTTGAAATAGGAAATGTGTAAATTGTCCTTTGACTTGCCTAGATTGTATTAACCTTAATTGAATTGCATTGATTGATTGTATATTGTGATTAGGGAGAAAATAAGATGTTCTTCTTTTATTCCCAAATGCACAAATGGAAGATCCAAATTGATCCACCCCAAGGAAGGGCAAATGCACAAATGAATCAACTATTTGGAAGAGAGAATAACAAGAGAGATACCTTAAATTCTGTTAATTATATATATAGAAATGATGTATGACAGTAATTGAAGAGGTAGGAGAAATGCACTAACCTTGAAATATTGCAGATCAAAGAATGTTGTTTTCTGAGGTCTGTAGACTGTTTTTGGAAAAACTGACAGTTGATCCCGAACCGAAACGCAGAGACGAACAAAACCCAGAAATCTTTTTCCATTCCGATGTCGTCTTATGAAAAAGGTCAACCTTGACCCACAAATGTCAGTCCTGACCCAATAATGTCGACCCTGACCTACACAGGTCCAACAGAAATTCTGTTCGGGTCGTCTGAAAGAAAGCCGAAAAGGGTATCCAGATCTGGTCTCAAATCAACTGTTCTGTACCTGTACCTACAAGAAAAAGGAGATTGTTTGTTGTGGGGGAGGGGTTTGCCTTGGTCAAACTCCGATTTAGGAATTAACCTTGAAATCAATAAAGTACAGAATGCTAGCAAGTAGTAGAATTGAATCTAACAATGAAGCTATGATACTCAATAGATATGCAATTGAAATTCAAATGTATGCAAGTATGTAAGTATGAAAGCTTGGACTTTAGAAACCATAAACCTCCATGATTGTATGCTTGAAATCCACTTTGAAGAGATGATGGAAGAGTCTTGAGGATGCACAAAGGATCTTGAAGGAAGATCACACCACCATGATGGCTAGATCT
>MU225240.1:5876473-5893816 GCA_018584345.1 Thuja plicata
CCCCTAGGAGAGGACCTATATTAAACATAATTTAGGAATCAACGCTTCGAAACCCGAAACAGCCGACCCGGAAGCGGGAAAAACTTTTTGCAAAGGCTGACCTCCAAAAACTGTAAGACCCCGGGATCTGAACCCTGCGTCAAGGTCGAGGTCGACCTTGACCTAGGTCAGGGTCGAGGTCAACCCTGACCTAGGTCAGGGTCGAGGTCGACATAGACCTGAAAGGTCAACCCTAACCCTGAAGCCCAGAATCACCAGTCTGCAGTTCAGAATGCAGAAATCAGGCTAATCAGGAGTGGAAAGAGGGACAGAACAGGGGAGAAGCCATGTCAAGATCAGGAACCCATTCAAGGCGCTTTCCATGACCCCAAACCACTTACTCGGAAGGCTAAACACGTCTACAATGGAAGTGCTTCCATTTTCCGACTATACAGGTTGTTATCAACATACCATGGAAACCAATGCTTGAACCCAACTTGTGAAAAATCAAAACTTTTAAGAGAAAAAAGCATCATTGAAGCATCCAACGATAAAAACAATTCATATGGCACCTTGGGCAATTGCAATGATAAATCTCATATGAGGGAATCATGTGTAAGTGTACTGACTTCATAACAATTAGTCAATCATCCACATCATTTGAGGGAATGATGTGTATGTGTAACATATACTTGGGGCATCCTTCTTCCATCCTTCATAACAATTAGCCAATCATCCATATCATTCATCATATCCACATTTCCATGTCATCATACCTATCCTTGTTCCCACTTTTGACTTTAATATGGAAGCAGACAAGATCTTGAAACATGTATTTAGAAATCCTTTCATGTGTCCAAGCATCACATCTATATGAGTGGCATATCTCGAGCGGGGGCATATAATTCCAATGCGACAGTGAGCTTGGAAATCACATCCAACATCCACTCCCATCGCCCATCGCCATCCATACTTCCATCCTTCCATCCATCCAAAACCTTCACCCTTGGAGCTAAAGTGAGTTATTTTCTTAAACAAATCAATAGTTGACCAACCCTAAACAAAATGTGACCTAAACCTGGATGCCCAAACCTTCAAGATTGTGATCCCCTGCCAAGCATCCACATCCAGTCCAAACAGCCCAAAGCATAACCACCGACATCCATAATTTTTGTCCTTCGTAGAGCTGAACTCTAGACCATGTTTAGTCATAAATCACTACATTTGAGTTAGATCATTCCCAATCATTGACTTTCAACTTGACTAGGGGAAAAATCCAATTCGCTTTTCCTTTCCATCCTTTGTGCAGGCTTGCTTGTTTGAATTTCTTTCGTGGATTGCAAGTGTGAGACACTCCTTGGTGCACTTCATTACTAGTTGCCATCATGGTGTATCAAGTCACAGACCTACTTAGATATCAATCCCTGATGCACAAGACAAATCATCACTAAAGTTCTTATACCTTAGTGCATAACATCAAGTGCTATAACAAATCTAGGTTGCTGCCCACATTTCAACATGTTACTGCATCCAATTTCAAATGCCCCCGTCAAAATTCATCATCATTAACATTCTTCCTGTCATAATTCTAAATTCATCAACACCAATTATATTCCTTTACATGACTCTTCATACATCTCATCCCCTTTACTAGCAACATTTCTTCATTTCCCTACCTCCTAGCCTTCATACATCTAAATGTTGTCCCCTTCCATCTCTTCAAACCCATCCATCCATTCCTCATCCTGTCAAACCTATCTCTCCTCTTGAGAGGTCATTGAGTCCTAACCTACTCTCTTAGGGGCATCTCTAACCCATTCCCAAACATGATTTATTCCAAAGGACTGGGTGAACTCTACCACTTCATCTGTCTCACTAAGTGTCTATACTTATCTTCTTTGAAATGGCATTTCTCCTAGATATAATGTCAGCTCAAAGAGCGGCAAAATGTACACTTTAAATGCATTCTCGCATTTCCACCATCATCACACCAGATCCACCTCGCTTATCCACTTCTAACATTAATTTATCTGTTCAATCATTCCTCTAATGTTGATTAAATAAATTTCAACTATTTAAATAAAATTGAACCTCTAATCCAAAATTAATTGAATAAATTAGCTTTATTTATTCAACTAATTAACGCACTCAGCCTTTTTCTCGTGGCATTCTTTGTAACCCACAAGTAAATTAACCATCTACAAATGATGCAACATCAATGATTACAAATGATCTTAAAATTCTCTGAACACTTAAATTTCCAAACCCTGAAAGCAAACATTTATGCAGTGCACTTTGAAATGCTCTATATATAAATTTCATTCTTTTGGGCAGAACTAATGTTCTATTTTCTTTCTTGTTTTTTTCTTATCTGATAACGATCTGATTTGGTCTTGTTACAATTAGTTCCACAGAGATGGTAAAATAAAAAACACATGTAACAAGACATAATATTCTTCATGTTGATTATGATTAATGATTTGTTCTTACTACAAATATTCTTGTAACAAGACAATATTCTTCATGTTCATTCTTACCAGCGAAAAAATATTCTTCATGCTGATTATGATTAATGATTTGTTCTTACTACAAATAAATTTGCAGACTGTAAAACAAAAATGCATCTGAAAGAGTAGCAACAACAATTTACCTGCCAATAAAAAATTCTTCGTTTTGAATATTAATGATGACACTAAAATTACATTTACTCAGATTATAAAACAAAAAGCGTCTGATAGGAGTAGCAAAAACAATTTACCTTCTTATAAAAAATTCTTCATGCTGGTCTTGAAGGATACCGTAGACCATCCAAGCTGCCAGTTGTCTATACATAACCTGATGTCCATGCCAAAGAAGTCTGAAAGCCAATCTAATGTGTTAGTAATGCAGAAAAACAACCAAGATCCAAACTTTAAATAGGAATTTCTTTTATTTAAATTTGTTCAAAGTTTCAAACTATATCCATAGTCTATTTACAGCAGGGAAAATAGCAATCCTTCTTTTACCAAAATTTTCTTCATAAAAGTTCTTTTTTGCCTAAAACTATATTAGAGTTTATCTAACACCCCTTCTTGCTATTATAACAAGCTGTACTTTTGAGCTCCATTGATCTACTTGGTCACTCAGGAACATAACATTATTTTCTTTTCATTTCATTTTTTTTTCCTTGAACACAAAATTCCTGCATTCTTAAAAAATGAATCTTGGAAGTTCAGTATGAATAATCGAATGCATTCAAAGGGTCTTCTCAACTCCCCCACATAAAAGATGAAAATTATGTCATGCACAAAAGAAAATCCAACATCTGTGTGTGAGACAAAGGTTCCGAATATAAGATTCAGCGATTTTGTAGATACATTGTTACAAACATATATACTTAGAAAATGTCAAGTTGCAAACTATACTGAAGAACCATGTGCAAATCCAACAACAGGGAGAATACAAAAACAAAATGTCCGACCACCAGCTTAGTACTCATCCATCACCCTCTTCAAGTTTCATAAACTTGTTCATATAATTATGCTTCATGGAGAAAATTAGTATGGAATTGTTTCGAGGGAAAGGGTTATCTAAGATATCTACAAGAAACCATTTCTGAACCTAGTGATGCTAGTGCAAAGGCAATGTGGGAGATCAACTGTGGGAAAACACTTGGATGCGTATGGTCATTAGACTCTTTTGATTTACAATTTCATATTGAATTATGCAAAAGTAAAACACCAAAGGAGGCTTGGGAGACTTCTGAGAAATCATATGTTAAAACCGATAAGTTCAGAGGATATCAAATGGATAATGATTTGATGAATCTAAGATCCCCTGTAGATTTTAACTCAACTTTTTTCAATTTTTTCCATTGAGTAATTTGTCAAACAGTTTGCTCAATGGTTTGAATGCACAGTTTCGGATTGTTTAGAGATTGATTTTGCAAATTTTATTTATTCAAATTTATAGATTGAACATCCATATGCATGGTTTCAAAATCCTACAGAAAGACCATTAATCTGAAACTAATTTCTGCACTAACTTAGAATATGACATTACTTGAGTATGAGCTCATTAACCAAAAATACATATAACAGAGATTTTGATGCTGACAGTACATATTACAATGCACAGAGAGACCTGTGCTCAGATGCCAGTAAACCTTCCAGGCACAGGCTCAAAAAAAGACTACAATACTACGCCCAGCAGTAGATGTCACAAGGATAAACTAATACACCCACGAAATAACCTTGAATGATGCTAGTCCTCACACCATATATCAGAAATAATTTTCTGCTCAATATAGCTCCAGTTTGTACCTCCAAATCGTTCCCACGAACCATGTAATAACCTTTTATTGCTGTCTATGACTTCCAGAATTTCCCACGAACCATGCAATAACCTTATATTGCTGTCTATAACTTCCAGATTTTCCCATGAGCCATGTAGAGCAGCAAACAAATCTGATCGCCCTTTTTATTTGCTTGCAATCTCTTTGTCTAGCGTCGGAATGTGTTGGAATTGGCTTTTGTTGTAGTTGTTGGCATTCATGTTTTGTCATTGATGTCAATATATGGTTCTGATGAAGACAGACAGACTAGTTATCACTGGTGCGTGGATGACTGACAGAAGCGTACGGACACCATACGAATGTTTCAGAGTATGCAAAATTGGGGATGTGTACAGGGATGAACTGTGATCTTATATCTAAGGTCGCTTGAGTTTATGTTTCTGTTTGTTTGAGTAACAACGATTTTGGTGAAGACTGTTTGCAGAACAGTGACAGCAAACTGTGACAGAGTTAGTCTCTAAGTTTTGAGGATAACTTGGGTCCAAGCACGATTCATGTTATGCGAGCTTGGAGAATGTCAGGAGAGATGTTGAGGAATGTTTGTTATGATTCTTGCATCGCATGACTCTTGGTGACGTCAGTTGTGGCATGTGTTTTGGAAAAGACCTATTTGGGACCGACTTCAGAGATGTAGCGTGTATTATGGATAGCGAGCATGGATTGCGGATCTTGAATTATATTTGATGAATTGTAATTGATGTTTACTTGTTATAGGTACCGTGTGTATCTTAGCAAGGGGTTATGTAATTATTTGTGCATTGGGGAAGTCTTAATTGGCCGACCTAATTGCCTATTGTAAACTTGTATAAAGGAAAGTTGTCTTCTTTTTTGGAGAGTGTGGATGAGACAGCGAAGTGGAAGCTGCGAGCTTGTATTTGCAAAGTTTGTTGGATGTAGAGCAGAGGTTGTGATTGAAGAACTTCATTGGAACTGTTTAAGTAAAGTTGTTGCTATCAATCAGTTCATTGGATTGTATATCTTCTATACATCTATATGTCGGACAATATGTCCCGAAGGTGGATTTAACCTTCTTTAAGCAGTGAGCCTGTTGTTTCTCTTGACTCCTAACAGGGTATGTCCTTTAACAGAGATTGTGTACTGTATGTAATAATCAGCTCCTAACAGGGCTAAATCTCCTAACAAGGATACTACACTTTCAGTGCATTATTTGTGGGTGCTAATTCCCATCGGGGTTTTTCCCTTAACAGGGCTTCCTCGACAACATTGGTTGTGTTATGGTGTTGTTGTTAATGTGTTCAGAATTGCATTTATCTTTTGATTGTTAAAGGTTAAAGTTTAAAGATTTGGCACACAACTGATTCACCCCCCCCCCTCTCAGTTGTTCTGGTGGACTATTATTGCTAACAATTGGTATCAGAGCTTTTGGTCCTTAGAGAGAAAGCTTAACAGCTTGAGGTGATCTTGAAGATGGCGTACTATAGGAAGGATAGTCTGAAGTTTGATCCTGAAAACTTTGACAATTGGAAGAACAAGATGAGAACTCATTTGCTATGTTTGGGAATTGAATATTGGATGATTATAAAGAAAGATGAGCCAATCAAGACTAAAGATGAACTGAATAAAGCTACTGATGATGGGAAAAAATTGTTTTCTTGTAACATGGTTGCAAGAGAAGCACTAATTAGTGCACTCTCTAAAGGTGAATTCACAGAGGTTAAAGATTTGGATTCTGCACATAAAATTTGGTCAAGATTATAAGCACTATATGAAGGAGATAAGTTTACTAAGCAGGCGAAGTTACAGAACTAGAAGACAAGGATGGAAATTCTGAAAATGAGAGATGATGAGAATGTTAGAGCATATGTACAAAGAGTTATTGAGGTTGTTATTGGCATTACAAACTCTGGAGGCACATACAGTGAAGAAGAAGCGATCGCAAAGATTCTTAGATCTTTGACACCTGTTTACAAAACTAAAGTGCAAGCAATAGAAGAGATCATACTTTTGACGGCAAACTTCAACAGAGAGATGTTGATTGCGAAATTAACTACCTTTGAGGCCGCAGAGCTAGGAGCTTCATTACCTAAGGTTGAAACAGCATTCAAGGCGATTGTGCATAATAATAAAAAGACTTTATCAGGTATTGCGACCACCAGCAGAAGTGACTTGCGAGAAGAGCTTGGTTAATATGTTGATGATTGGGAAAAGATACAGGAAGAAGAGAGTAAGTTAGATTAAATTGTGGCCCTGATCGCAAGAAGAGAAAAGAGAGGTAATGGTAAGTTTGAAGGAAAGTTACCTCTTAAATGTTTTTCATGCAATAAGATAGGTCATTTTGCATCTAGATGTCCTACAAGGGTTCCTAAACATAAATCTAAGTTTCATAGACCTAATTACTCCAAGGATAAGGAATGTTACTATGCTCGTGAAGAAGTATTTGATGATGATGTTGTGGATTATGATGAAATTGGATATATTGCTATTAAAGATGATGAACCTATTCATGAAGAGAAAGCCCTAATTTCACATGTTGACAAGAAATTTGAATGGATCATAGACAGTGGTTGTTCACATCATATGACTAGTGATAGAAACAAGTTTATTCAGCTAACTAAATATGATGGTGGTGTAGTCAGATTTGGTGACAATACTCCTAAGTTTATCATTGGAGTAGGATCGATTTCTCTTGATGGTAAAACTAATATTGATGATGTATTGCTTGTTGATGGACTTAAGCATTATTTGTTGAGTGTTGGACAGCTTGTAGACAAGGGTTATCAATTGAAGTTCAATGATGGGAAATGTTCTATCAGAAGTAAGACAGGAAATTTGATCGCATTTGGTACTAACTCAAGAGGAAATGTTTTTGAGTTGAATACTACAAAAGTTTCTTGTTTTGTTGCGAAGGTTGATGACAATTGGTTATGGCATAGAAGATTCTGTCATGTAAATTTTGATAACATTGTGAAAGCAAGTATGATTAATGTTGTTAGAGATCTACCGAAGATTGTGAAACCTACTAACACTATGTAGAGAATGTGTGATGGGGAAACAAACTAGAAGCAGTTTTAAAAGCAAATCTTACTCAGCGAAAGGGAAGTTGGATCTGGTATATACAGATCTGTGTGGTCCTACAAAAACAAGATCATACTATGGTGAAAGGTATTTCATACTTTTTGTTGATGACTTTTCTAGGATGATGTGGGTTACATATCTTAGAGAGAAATCTAAGGCTTTTGATAAATTCAAGATATTCAAAGAAAAAGTTGAGAATGAATCAGGTTTGAAGATAAAAAGTTTAAGATCAGATAGAGGTGGAGAGTTTACTTCAAATTTGTTCAATACCTACTGCGAAGAGCATGGAATATACAGACAAACACCTGCTCCTAGGACACCACAACAAAATGGGATTGCAAAGCGAAGAAACAGAACTATATTAGATGCTGCCAAAACTATGTTGCTTGAAGGGAATGTGTCGCATGTTCATTGGAGAGAAGTTGTTGGTACTGTTGTTTACACTTTGAACAAAATTCAAATCAGAGAAGGTACTAATAAGACTCCTTATGAACTATGGTTTAATCATGCTCCTACTATGAAATATTTCAGAATATTTGGTAGCAAATGCTATATTAAAAGAGATGATGAGATAGGAAAGTTTGATGCTAGAAGTGATGAAGGGATCTTCCTTGGTTATTCCACTAAGAGCAAAGCTTATAAATGTTTTAATCTGAGATTGAGGAAGATGATTGAAAGTGCTAATGTGAGGATTGATGAGAAGTTTCAGATTCAAGAAAGAATATATGACTATAGCCAGACTTCAGAGAACAGGGGGTTACTGCAAATCAAGAAGAACCTTTTGAGGTTATCATGAGATCGAGGTATGTCTAAATGATTCAAATGATTCAAATGAAACTAAAAAGACACTGAGATATGTAAAGAAGAACCATCCTGAAAATCAAATTATTGGCAATGCAAATAGAGGCATGATGACAAGATCCAAATGATTTCTCAAGTTGAACCACAAACTACTAATGAGGCATGTAGAAGTGAATCTTGGACTAAAGCTATGCAAGAAGAATTGGAACAGATAAACAAAAATAATACTTGGGAATTGATTCCTAGACCTAAAGATAAGAATGTTATAGGGACTAAATGGGTTTTCAAAAACAAAATGAATGAAGAAGGAACGGTTGTAAGAAATAAGGTAAGACTGGTTTGTAAAGGCTACTCGCAACAAGAAGGCATAGACTTTGAAGAAACATTTGCTTCTATTGCTAGGCTTGAGGCAGTGAGATTATTTCTTGCTTATGTTGCACACAAAGACTTTAAAGTATATCAGATGGATGTGAAATCTGCATTTCTGAATAGAGATCTAGAGGAGGAAATATATACTGAACAGCCTAATGGATTTCCTCTGACAAATGATGAGGACATGGTTTGCAAATTGAAGAAGGGCTTGTATGGACTGAAACAAGCACCTAGAGCATAGTATGCTAGATTGGACAGGTATTTACTTCGTCTTGGTTTCAGAAAAGGTAATGCAAACAATAATTTGTACTTAAGGACTAGTGAAGATAGAATTTTAATAGTTGAAGTTTTTGTAGATGATATCATTTTTGGAGGTAATGATGAAATGAGCAAAAAGTTTTCTAAGAAAATGGAAAATGAATTTGGGATGTCGATGATTTGTGAAATGAAATTTTTTCTTGGACTGCAAATTAATCAAAATAAGAATGGTATTTTTATTTCTCAAACCAAGTATCTTAAGGAAATGTTGAAATTTTTTGGAATGGAAGACTATAAACCTGTTGGAACACCTATGGTTACTGGTTACAAGCTTACTACTACTGATGAATCTCAGAGCGTTTTTCAGACAAAGTACAGATCTATGATTGGAGGCTTACAATATTTGACTCACACTAGACCAAATATTGCTAATGCAGTTGGAATTTTGGCAAGATATCAAGCAGATCCTAAACAGAGTCACCTTGTTGCTATAAAGAGAATATTTAGATATATGAAAGGAACACTGGAATATGGCTTATGGTATAAAAAATCTAATGATTTTGTTTTGCATGCTTATACTGATGTTGATTGGGCAGGAAATGTTGATGACAGAAAGAGTACAAGTGGTGGTGCATTTTTTCTTGGGAAAAGATTGGTTTCTTGGTTAAGTAAAAAGCAGGATTGTATAGCTCAGTCTACTACTAAATCAAAGTATGTTGTTGCTGCTATAAATTGCACACAAATTGTTTGGATGAATCAAATGTTGAAGGACATTGGGATAACTTTTGATGAGCCAGTGGTTATTCATTGTGATAACACTAGCACAGTGAATATGTCAAAGAATCGCAATCAAAAACTAAACATATTTCAATTAAGTATCATTTCTTGAGAGACAAGGTTGCAGAGAAGGACATTCGATTGGAGTATATCAGCACAAAGGAACAAATAGCAGATATATTTACAAAACCTTTTCCAAAGGATGCCTTTGAGTATCTCAAAGGTATGCTTGGGGTGAGAGCCCCTCATTGCGAGAACTAATTGATGCAGAAATGCATCAATCCAGTGGCTTTCAGAGCTATATCATTTTCTGGACTTGATGCTTGGATCTACTCCTCAGGGGGAGTGATCGCAAGAACACAATAGAACACATTTGGGTGATTCAGCACCTATTTGTTGCAGAAATGACAATTTGAAAAAGCTACACCTTGTAGGAGAAAGATGGAGTTATGGCACCCTTTGCAATTGATGTCAAAGGGGGAGAGATTTTGTGGAGAGATTTAATGTGAAAATCCCTACTGTTTTAGGGAGAGTTGTGAAGAGGATATTGAGAAGATTGTATTGAGATAGGTACTTTTGGATTGATGGATTTTCTCGTATGTTGTCATCAATGCCAAAGGGGGAGATTGTTGGAATTGGCTTTTGTTGTAGTTGTTGGCATTCATGTTTTGTCATTGATGTCAACATATCTTTCTGATGAAGAAAGACAAACTGGTTATCACTGGTGCATGGATGACTGACGGAAGTGTACAGACACCATACGAATGTTTCAGAGTATGCGAAGTTGGGAATGTGTACAGGGATGAGTTGTGATCTTATATCTAAGGTCGCTTGAGTTTATGTTTCTATTTGTTTGGGTTACAACGATTTTGGTGAAGACTATTTGCAGAATAGGGACAGCGAACTGTGACAGAGTTAGTCTCTAAGTTTTGAGGATAACTTGGGTGCGAGCACGATTCATGTTATGCGAGCTTGGGGAATGTCAGGAGACATGTTGAGGAATGTTTGTTATGATTCTTGGGTCGCAAGACCCTTGGTGACGTCAGTTGTGGCATGTGTTCTGGCGAAGACCTATCTGGGGCCGACTTCAGAGATGTAGCGTGTATTATAGATAGCGAGCGTGGATTGCGGATCTTGGATTATATTTGATTAATTGTAATTGATGTTTACTTGTTATAGGTACCGTGTGTATCTTAGCAAGGGGTTATGTAATTATTTGTGCGTTGGGCAAGTCTTAATTGGCCGACCTAATTGCCTATTGTAAACTTGTATAAAGGAAAGTTTTCATTTTTGGAGAGTGTGGATGAGACAGGGAAGTAGAAGCTGTGAGCTTGTATTTGCGAAGTCTGTTGGATGTAGAGCAGAGGTTGTGATCGAAGAACTTCATTGGAACTGTTTAAGAAAAGTTGTTGCTATCAGTCAGTTCATTGGATTGTATATCTTCTATACATTTGTATGTCGGACAGTATGTCCTGAAGGTGGATTTAACCTTCTTTGGGTTGTGCGCCTGTTGTTTCTCTTGACTCCTAATAGGGTTTGTCCTTTAACAGGGACTGTGTACTGTATGTAATAATCAGCTCCTAACAGGGTTAAATCTCCTAACAGGGATACTATACTTTCAGTGCATTATTTGTGGGTGCTAATTCCCACCGGGGTTTTGCCCTTAACAGGGTTTCCTCGACAACAATTGGTTGTGTTATGGTGTTGTTAATGTGTTCAGAATTGCATTTATCTTTTGATTGTTAAAGGTTAAATTTTAAAGATTTGGCACACAACTGATTCANCCCTCTCACTTGTTCTGATGGACTATTATTGCTAACAGAATGGTCATCACATGTGCCATGGCAAGCATTGTGTTGTGTTTAGGACAATTAATGCACAGGTATGAAGCTATTCTTGCCCCTCACGTCCTTCTATACTCCACTATTTCCTCTAGAACCACACACCAAGTAAATTCTCCTTCCACATATAGCAAAGATAACTTAAACATTTCAATCTGACTTCACCGGATATTCAACACCTGCAAACAATAATACTCACCTAAACTCTGCAAAACCCACACTCTATTGATTCTGCGATCCCTTTAGCAAGACCCACGAATGCCCAAATAGCCACGGCCAACCTGTGAGTGGCTTATCAACAGCTTTAAGTCTTTAAACACATGCATAGAACTCTCTCCTATGGCATGCGTACAACCCACAACCTTGAATACTTCATTTCATTACGCCAAGCAATATAACCAAGCTTAAGTTTAGAACTTAAGACCCACAATCACCTAGCAACTTAAATCACATGCTTCCTTGCCCAACACTTATCACCAAAATGCACATTCCAAGGAAAGAAGAATGGTTACCTCCCGCAAGATGAAAATAAATAATATCATATAAAATCATAAAATTACAGAAAAATGTCTTCATAGAAGACATCGCCAAAATTTTAAACCTTGTTCTTTGAATCCAGCTGCAAAAACTAAATGACTCTGCCAAATCACTAGCTAAGTAGGAATCTCTCACCACCAAAACTGATCTTCCCAAGAGGGTTTTCGTCTTGCAATGGCTGAGATGAACCACATTTGATCTCTCAAAACACAAGGGTTTCATTCAGAGAAATAAAGTAAAATTGCATAATAACAAATGACCTCTCAAACCCCTTTTTATAAAAAAATTCAAAAACTTTCCACAAAACTCGATTATAAAATCACTTTGTTAATTTTATAAGATTTATAACCCCAAAAAGTGATTTATTTTATTTTTAAAAAAATTTTGGCACCTAAAAGTCACTTTTCAACATTCCAAACATTTAGAAATTTCCAGTCTCTTTCCAACAAGCAATAATATTGAGGTGCCCGATAAATTAATTTAATTAAAATGGCAACCTTAGTAAAATTAATTAAATACAGCTCAAAATTAAATCCAAGTTGCAAAAATGACCAATATGTATCGGAATCAAAAACTGACTATGCAGCAGTGATACCGATAATGAAAGGTGATAATCAGACCTGATCAAGTGACCTATTTTAAATAAACGCTCCCTCCAAGAATCTTAAAGACCGCGCAAGAAGCCGAAAATAACATTTGAAAGCGTCAAATGAGTCTTCTTAATCATTTGAGCTCATTGGTAACCTCAAATTATCACATTAATAAAGTTGAAATACCCAAAAGGTAAGTGTCAACAACAATACAAGAGAACCCAAAAAGGGGGACATTATGTGATGTCCCCAATATAATTAAATAATTTAATTAAAGTTAATTATTGTATGGCCTTGAATTTAATAATAAATCTTTCGGGGCCCTTTTATTTTATTAGTTAAGTTTTATATTTGTCGTGTCGGCCCATTTGTAACCCTTCGGGAAGTTTCGCGAAGCCCGTTTATAAGGCCGAGTTTGGCATAGTTGTAGGTAGGTGAATTGGGTATTTTTCTTTGTATGTGCGAATTACCGTTGGAGTTCAGCTTGTCTACCATTTCAGACGTGAAAGATCCACCCTATTTGGTATTTGTAGTTTTGGTGGGAGTAACTCCTCACCCTACTCTACCCTTGGACTGAAATTGTTGTAATCTGAAGTGCTATCATTATTGAATACATTTCCTCTTGCATGTGCGAATCTTCATTTCCATTGGATATAGATTTTCCTGTTCCTAGCTATCTAACCCACCAACTTGCATAATACATTGTTTTATTCTGCAATATCGTTGAGTCTCAATTACCAGAGCCAAGGATCGTGCCTGTACGGTTGCGTACGATGTCGTACGGCGAATTCCCAAGGGCGTACGAGGGTGACATCAAAGGAAGATCGAGTGCATGTGCATAATGTCGTTCAATTTATCCATTCACTACTTGCCACATCCTACCAAGCAATCTGCGAGAGTGGCTGTACGGACAAAGCGGGAGTGGCTGTATGGACAAAGGGCCTTAGGCAACCGTACGGTTTTCCCATCATACGCAAGATCAAATTAGTGACCGTACGGCAAATTTCTCACCATACGAACTCAAGATCACCATCAAACGGTTGCGTGGAGGCTGACGGACGGACAGAGTGCTTACCATACACGGGGTGGGAAGGGGTTCCGAACTTGATCATACGACTGTGTTGTACGGAGAAGTTGAGTCTGATCGTACCGTATGGGTTGTATAACTACCGTATGTTGAGCATCAGAGTGGGAAGTTGTTGCTTTTGGCGGTGTGCATGATTCAAACGACTGTTGGTGTCGTGGGGACATTACAGTGGTATCAGAGCCGGTGATTCTACAAGCCTGTTGGGTAGTGGATGCGGGTATGCACCAAAAGGAGGTATCATTATGCTGAAAGAATGGAAGAACCACAAGACCCGACCGCTGAAGTCATGGCACTATTGAGGGAACTAACCAGAAGTCAAGCTCAGCTCAACGAAACAATGGCCAGAGGGGAACAACGATAGAAAATCATGGAGGATACATTGCGACAATTGGCCTTGGGCAGAACAAAAGGAGATCACAATGGACAGAGCGATAATTCGGTCACTGGAAGGTCAAACCCACAACGCTCACATTCTGGAACTGTTGTTGCCGACATTTCCCCAGAGAATAGAAGCACCTCGCGGAGAGAAAGATCCCACTTTCCAGCAGTTGCAAGAGCAGTTGAATCAAGACTGGAGGAATGTGAATGTTGAGGTAGATATATCCTTCAAGGATTATGTTGAGCTCCGGATGAAATACTCAGGTGGCAGAAGTTGTGGCTACTACAATGATGATATCAAACGGAAGGTTGGCAACATTAATTTGTCATCCTTTGATGGGACTGGAGCAACATCGGCGCAAGCATGGGTACAAAAAGAAAATACCTACTTCCATCTTAACCCGATGCTTGAAGATGAGACAATCAAATTTGCAGCACTTCCCCTGGAAGGAGTCGCTCACGAATGGTGGCATCATGGTATGGTCACCCTCGGCCACGATCAAGTAACTTCATATGCTGAATTCACAGAGAGGCTTATAGACCATTTTGACGAAAAGGATCCAGAACTCAACTTCAAGGAGCTGGCTCAACTGAAGCAATCTAGACCTATGGACAGTTATATTATAGAATTTCAGAGACTGTCTGTGTTGGTGACAGATATCTCAGAGAGGAGATTGGTGATTTTATTCATGGACGGGTTGATGGAACCCTTGAAGGGTTGGGTGAAAGGGTTCAACCCCAACACGCTCACAGAAGCAATTAAGAAGGCGCATGACATGGCTTCATTTTCTTCCTCCTGATATTATCCACATACCAAACCACTACTCGCCCCGAAGGAGAAGGATAACAAAACCTTTCCGAAGAAGTCATCACTGGATGAGGCCACAAAACAGGAGCTCAGAAGGAGGAAGCTTTGTTACACCTGTTGGGAGTCGTGGGAGCCAGGACATTGATGCTTAGGCAAAGGGAAGATTCATTACATTGAGGCGATGTCTGATGGCGAGGAGCGTTAGGAAATTGAGCCACCAAAGGAAGATTCTACACAGGAAACAAGTCATGCGGAGAGAATTTTCACATTGGTACCGAGGGGAGGCGTCATTGCAACACTAGCTAGTACCCCAAGGTGCAGTGTGTTTCGAGTACGTGGTACACTTCAAGGGCAACGAGTCTTAGTCATGTTCGAGTGGGGTATCGCTCAACTTCATCAACTCATCACTAGTTACCCGAAGGGGTTTGCGTACAGAGGAACGTGAAGGGTTTGAAGTAAAGGTAGCAGGAGGAAATCTCTTGTCATGCACTCATTTGGTTCCGCAACTGAGAATCACCATAGGAACCTACACGATGAGAGAAGATTTCTTTGTGGTAGATTTGGACGACGCAGATGTCATACTAGGCATTCAGTGGATCGAGACCCTCGACCAGTACACACAGAGCTTCAAAAGGATGGAGTTCTCATTTGAGGTGGATGGCAAGAAGGTGGTTCTGGAGGAATGTCGAAAGGCGGCCCAAGAGGGATTTCTACCAAGCAGATGGAAGCCATTTTCAGACATGATGAAGTTGTTTGGGCAACACATTGCTTGATCTCGACAGAACCTGTGAAAGGGCAACAAACTTACTACTAGGATGAGGAGCTTCAAGAGGTGTTGGGCAAGCACAGTTTGGTTTTCGCCGACATTCCACCTGGTATACCCCCTCATCGAGGCTTTGAGCACACCATCGAATTGGAAGGAGCCAAACCTGTTATCACCACACCCTACCGTCCTCCGAAGAAATTGAAGGAAGAGATAGAGAAGACAATCCAGGAACTTCTCGATAAAGGATGGATCAAGCCCAGCTCGAGTCGCTTTGCATCCTCGGTGGTATTGGTGAAGAAGAAGGACAGGACTCTCAGGATGTGTGTGGACTACCGTGCATTGAACAAAAAGACTATCAAGAATAGATATCCCGTTCCCAAGAACGATGAGTTGTTGGATGAGCTACATGGCGCAGTTTATTTCTCCAAAATTGATCTTCGCTCCGGCTACCACCAGATCCACATGAGGGAGCAAGATGTCGAGAAGACAGCTTTCCGTTGCCACTACGAGTTCTTGGTCATTCCGTTTGGGTTGACCAATGCTCCGGCCACTTTCCAGTCCTGCATGAACCACATCTTCAACAAGCAATTGCACAAGTTCTTATTGGTATTCTTCCATGACATACCCATTTACAGCAAGAGCTGGGAGGAACATCTGAAACATTTGGACGAAGTGTTGGGGATCATGGAGTCGTAATCACTATTTGCCAAGAGGTCCAAATGTGAGTTCGAGATGACTGAGATTTTGTACTTAGGTCATATCATCGGTGCTTGAGGGGTACAGGTACACCAGGAGAAGATTCAAGCAATTCTAGACTGGCCTCCACCCAAGACTCTCTCAGAGCTGCATGGATTTTTCGAATTGCGCAGTTACTATAGAAGATTTGTGAAGGGATTTTCACAGCTTGGTGCCCCACTACAGATCTGACGAAGAAGGGATGCAAGTGATTCAAGACACACCTGTAACTTGCCAATTTGTCCATTGAACTTAAACTAAAATTGTCCACCACAAGCTCTTGATGAATAACTTGTGTGAATTTTGTCATACCTGATCCTCTGCTATGAGTTCCCAATCCTCAGCTACCAACTTACATGTCAATTCCTTAAAATCTTTGACAATGATATGTTCTTGCTTTTTGCATAACTGTACAGCTTCCTGGACCTCTGTTATTAAGCCTTTCACAACTTGCTCCTTGTTAGTCATTAGATCCAAATAATCAAAGTACATCTCCTTAGAGGAGATAACTTTGTATGCACATAAAGCATCAAGATCAGCCTCTGCCATTTTCTTCCACACACTCAAATCTTCATTCAGGGTTTTCAATTGTTGATTGAAAGATATAGACCATACTAACAAGAATCGCCATTGAATTGCCGAAATCGCCAGTTCGGCGATTCGGTTCATCATGGTCGATTTTATTGGAGCCGGTGAATCAGATCGGCAGTTTTTTGGCATGAATCGCCGATTCAAGCGATTCATACAAAAAATCGCCTGAATCACTTGCGTGAACCGGCATGAATCGGTCGCGCGGCTTCAAGTGAAGTGAAGTCAAAAAAATTAAAAAACATATTTTTTTAATATTTTTGTCTTTCCTCTTTGTTATAAGTTCTTATAACCCTAAAGCTGGTTTGTGCAAATAAAAAGAGGTGATTAGAACAATAACAAATGTTTCATGGCAAGGTGCTGCCCCTAGACCTCACAAGGGGCGCTGCCCCTTGACCCCGTCTTGGGGGCTTTGCCCCCAAACCCCCATTTAATAATTTGGGGTGGAAACTGCGTT
>MU225240.1:5903638-5917543 GCA_018584345.1 Thuja plicata
ATTGTAATTCTGCTCAAGTACTTATCACATTATGTTTTCGGTGAGTTCCTTGAGCAGATCTACTCTCTTTATTTATACATAATGATGACTCTCCAAGAGTCATAACTCTTTCCCTCAAGGACTAGCCTACTTGGTCCTTAATAATAATATATTCTTTTATATTATTTGCTCCATATTTAATTATTAAAATCAATCCTTAACAATAAATATAACCTTTTATATTTGTTATTATTATCCAACCGATTTTATCATAATTAAATATATCAATAATATATCCAATATATTAATTATTATTATTGTCACTTTGTCCAATGCATTGATCTTTGCCGTAAAGGCCAAAACATTAACAATTCTTGATCTAATTATTAGGAATAGTAATTGCTATAAGTTTACTTAGATCTTATCCAAAAATTAACAAAAAACAAGATTAAAAACTAAACACAAAACTAGGAAAAATGAAGAAAAGCCCTGAAGGTTACAAAAGTCAAGTGTTTGTCAGCAGAGATGAAAAACTCATTTCCAACAAACAATAAGGTGATAAGCTTGACAAGAATCTTCAGAAAACAATGCTCCTAAGATGGCAAGTCTAAGTCATATCAAGGGATGGCTGATCGCCTCAGACATACATCTTTAAGAGCATTGTAACCTTAGAGGAAACACCTACCAATGTATAAGAAAATTGCGTAGGGTTGTCCAATTTTGTGAATGCAAAATTGAGGACAACAGGTTGCTACGCAAATTTGTCTTCTTCTCACCTACGCGGCTTCATACTAGGTTTCATTCATTTGTGGAAACTTATATATGCATAATAATTACTCTTCATTGTATATAGTTCATTCTATAGAATAAAGAGGTGGTGATTTTGGTGAGTTGCTTTCAGTTGTATATTCAATTGTTTTCAATTTCTTGCATTATGAATTCCATCTATTTAAAAAAAACAAATATTTGAAAAATACAAAAAAAAAAAAAGAAGAAAAGCTTTGCAAAAACCAAAACAGTTATTGCCAGTTGCCAATAGACCAGGGTTTGAGTCAGTCGGGCTCTTACAGTATCATACATGTAGTTTCTAATGTTTAGAATGAACAATATCAAAAATATTAAGTATTAAACTTCATTTCTATAATGATTTTAAACCATCAGGACTTTAACAATTGTAATACTTTTACCCAACCTATCTCTTGTTACCTCCCCTATTTAAACTTAATATCTATGGCCTTCACACCTCACCTAATTCACCCCCTTTAACCCCTTTCCTACAACCACCACCCTCTACCCTCCAAATTTTATCATTTTTCAATGATATATGATATTACAACAATTCTGATCTAGGCCATAGCATTTGATCCACCTAAAGCTGATTTTTACTTTGGTTAAAACATGATAAATGAAATGGACCCATTTCAGCAAGATATTGTTTGTCTTATTTTACAAAGGAAAACATCAAAATAATTTTGAATTCCCCATCATGAGCAATCCAATGGCACACAACTCAGAAATGATCATTTCAAGTACCAGACAATTATTCTATAATAAAAGCTAAAGCAAATACGTATCATGTGTATAAGTACAGCTTATGGACCAAGAATCTATACATAACCTTGTAAAGAATGTGAAGTGTATCACTTAGATTCTATGAGATTGAAGAATACCTCTGCATGCATGCTTGTAACTCAGGCACCCCACAGTGACATTTCTTGTGGAGTAAATTCAATAGGCATCCTCCTCGAACATCTTCTCGCTCAACTTCCAAGATAAAGGAATGAAGTGGTGGCAGCAATACTTCAAACTGAAAAAGAAAAAAGGTGATAAAGCATACCTGCCTTTTAAAGATAGCTAAATTCAGCACATGAAATGTATAGCTAAATAACCACATCCAATATATGCCTCTTCTACAACCCTAAGTGACTCAACCCTACAGCATTATCAGGGAACAAAAATTTACGATATTTTGCATGCTAATAAATATATTTATACTTGGCAATAAGAAAAACCTAAAAGGACACCACAAATCCATATGAAATTCACATACAAATCCATTAATGTTCAAACATAAATGAATAAGCAACCAAGAACAAAATTATCACGTCACACAGAATAAGCAGCGAGAATCCCAAGGATTGTCGCAACCATTATGTCATGTTTTCCATGGTTTTAAAAGAAAGGCATTACAATGTCATAAAGTGAAGAAACAACATGACAGATGTTCAATGCCAATGTTGGATTAATTTTATCCTAAGATATCTTGATGACTTCTTTGATACAAAAAGAATCCTCCTCTAGCGTGGTTTCTGAAGATTGTGCATTATGGAACTCCCAGAAGCATCTACAGTTGTTTCTTGGCCCCTTTAAGATAAAATTAAATGAGAGCGATGAAGGAAATTATGTGATCTTGTACAGCTCTAAGTCTTACTTTTATTCAAACATAAGTAAGAACTATTGGATGTCAAAATATATTTTCCTCATGGTTACAGGATCTTAAATCTGAACTTAGTTAATAAGATAAATGTGTAATATAAAACAAAATATACAAGAGACATTCACAGCCTGATGGAGAACTATTAAATGCCTCAAAAATAAATAATGTACAACTTCTCCCAATTCATTGGCAGCCCAAATTATGTAGCATAATGAGTTCTTGGGTGCATTTTGCATGGACCAAATAAATAATAATATCATTTATTATACTGCTGGACAATTATGTTTTAGATTAGTATGAAATGTTGCTTCAGAAAGGTATCAGCAAAGGTATAATCTTTGGTTATAACCTATCATCATATTTATATGAGCATCCTTGAAATAATGAATTGACCCTGTCTGTGGCAATATAAAGCTTTTGTTTAATTCCATTTCTATGTATTGTTTCTTGTCATATACATCTGTTTATTTGTTCTGATACTTTACTTCTCCTGTTGCTGTTAAAGAAAACGAACATAGTCTCTATGTGGGAGAGTTTATGTTATTATATGTGCATTATGATTTCAAGTGCTTCGTAACTGATTCAATCTGACAAAGTAAGAGGCAAGCAGAAAGCCAGAAAAAAAGGAGATTTGCAATGCTGTGGAGGAGAGGTAATACAGATTACAAGTAATGTTGATATCAGTCAAATATCTATTCAAAATAATGCATTGTAATGTCCCCTTTTTCTAAGCCATTTTTCTGATGCATTGTTAGCCCTTTTTGCCTTGGTCTCGCGAGCTAACCAGGACAATACAGGGGTCAGTGTGAGTTTTGGCCTAGGCACTTCCGGTTCCAGGCCAATTGAAGTTGTTTTGGCAGGGTTCCTCGATACTTACTACTTATAGTAAGTCAGCAAGGTTCGGTCTTTTGGCATTTTCAGTATTGGACTTGGAGCGTATTGTGTGTGTATATTTATGCACCTGTTAATGTGACACAACACTTCAATAAGTCATTCTGTTAGTGAGAAACAAGGGTTAATGAGCATATAAAACCCTAACATCGACCTATTGCTTTCTAACTAGGATGAGTGTAGTAAATAACATAACGGCCCTCGGATTATGCTAATACCAGTGACATAAACAACCTAGCATGAAAGATTTAAGTTTAAAACAAACTATTTGATTATTTAAGCATGCATATTAGTCTAAAATGGGCATTATAACCATGTAAGAAAGTAACTAATGGAGTGTGCATGAAGCTATGAAGGAATGGGTAGCATAACAATGCTTTGAGATTCCTTCAAAATCTTGGCATAACAACACTATTATTTCGAAAATTGAGGCTTATTATGAGCTCCAAATCCCTTCAATTTATAGAGGAATGGGAGAGGGAGAGGGGAGACAAGGTTCATTAATGGAGCCCCTAAGGTCATTAATGAGGTGTAAGAGCCATTAATGCCTTGGGCATTAATGAGGGATGGAAAAGAGGGAATATCCATTAATGAGTCATTAATGAAATTCATTTAAGAGGCATGGGAGGGAGTAAGGCTCAACTTGGCAAGTTGGTCCTTTAAAGAAGTCATGCTTGAGAAAGTTGACTTTCTCAAGTGGGTTGAGTTGTTAATCATTCCTTAATGGAATGTGACAACATTAGGAGGTTTAGGATAGAATTAGAATGAGGATTAGATTAGCATGGGGGAATAGGTTGAGATGGGTTAAAACCCAAGGTAGAAGTGGTTGACATAGGTTAGGTTGAGGTTTAAGGGAATATAAATGAAATGAATTAAACTTATTTAATTCATTTTAAATATAGGAATTAATTATTTAAGCATTTTATTGCTTTTTAATAATTAAGGGGACTATAGCCATTTTAATTAAATTAAATAGGCTAGGGGAATGGGTTATTTGCAAGTTGACAATTGATTTAGGAGTTTATTTAATTCCTTTATAATTAAATACTATAGCCATGTTTGAATTTGTTTTGATTTAATTGGTTTGAATTAATTTGAATTATATGGCTATAATAGTTAATATAATTCAGTGATAAAAATCACCTAAGACATTAAATTTGATTTTAAAAATGAATTATGCCAAAGTAACATTGTCATGACATAATTGGGGGTATGATCACACTTAGGGCAAATAGGGTCTATAGTTGGAACAGACCAAATTCAGGTGGTTACACGTACCACCGAGAGCTTTCCGGCAAGCTATCACACATCGTCTTTCGAGTTCATTTGTTCATCCATTTTAATGCCAAAAGATTTAATAGTCTATTATTATGCCACTTTATTATTAAATGGATATATTAATTTAAAGTGGTTTAATTAAGACATAAAGCGAAAATATGAAAGGACAGAGAAGGGGAAACTGAAGAGTCGCAGCCTGTTGCTTTAAAAGAGGGAAAAGAGACTCATTTGGTGGATGCTTGGTTATTGATTTTGGAATTGTCTCTTGGAGATTGGAAGCTCTAAGCTTCAGTTTCTTTTCAGCCTTGAGGACGGAAACCCTTTTGGCTTAAGGGTGGATTGGACGTAGCCCCAGTTCATCAGCAGAGTGGATTCACATCAGAATTCACCATTGAGTCTTTCAGGTTCTTCTTGCATCCAATATGACTGTATTTGTTGTTTATAAGATTGGTTATTCTCTTAGTTATTGTATTACTGATGCAAAATACAATAATGATTATTTCTGAGGGTTTAATTTGAGTAAATTGCTGGTTTATTTCTGGAATCTTTGTATTTGTTGCAAAGTTTATCATTGAGTAAATTCTGGAAATTATTTGGAGTTGTTGTGAAAACAATATCCCACCCGAGATATTTCAGTGGTATCAGAGCTGGTCCTCCTACCAGTCTGTTAGGTTTCAACAGAAGACAAATTTGCAAGTATCTTTATTCAGCTCAGAAATATTTATATAAGAGTTTGATACTGCTTATTGTTTGAAGTATTGTAGCTAAGCATATTATAATCAGAATACTCAGTATCAGGTCACGAAATTTGGAGCATAGCACAGACCGGGCCTACTCTATTCTTTACAGCGGTGTGGTCAATACCATACCTTTTGTGTCAAACCAGTGATACGTAATCAAGGAGTCTAGCATCTCATTTCCAGGGGAATTTTAGAAATTAAAATAAAAATACAAGAAAGAAGTCGTGGATGATTGTTGGTCAAATGGACTGCATGGAATAATCTTTGTCGTGAATATGGGTCCGCAAATAATCTCTAATGGCAATCAATTTTTATGTGGATGTGCTCAGATAGACAAAACCAGAAGATGCATTCAATGAAGACTATGATGGGAATTTGTAGTTGTCGTGAAGAAGTCTGTTCATTTCCTGTAGATTAGAAAGACTTATATAATTCATCCGGAGACAATTCCTGCATAAATAAGGATATTGACAGATGCTGGGAATATGAAACGACACTACTAAACATTACCATATGTTTCAAGTCTGTATTTTAAGGAGCCATGGGGATCAATATAGTCGGGGGAGAAATTAATTAATTTCTCAATAGTGTTGGCGATTAATTCTTTGTCGAGAATTAAAATATTGGGTGGGCCCAATATATAAAGCGGAGGAAATTATTTGGTGGATTTAATTTGAATGTTATATTTCATTCACATGAGAAGAGCAATTAAATTATTGACGGATGGTTCAATATGGGAGATAAAAGAATAATAATAAGCCAATTCGTGGGTCCCAGGAATTAGTGAAGAATTAATAATTGTTGGCTCTTTCTAAAGTATCGCAGGATTTACGAGTAATAAAATTATATCAGCCGCAGGGGGAAGTGTTAAGTTGCCGAGAATTTTATATTTATTCATATCATATATTCTAAGGGTGGCTTGTGTTTTTTTAGTTGAAATATCAAAACAAAAAATCTGAATTGGATGTCGTCAAGATTAATATCGGGACTTTGGGAAAAAATATAAGCGATGTTAAATATTTGCATAAGTAAACCCTACTCAAAATCTAGTCGAGGAAATGAAGCTCACAAGCATAACCTTGCACTTGCAATAGCTACTACTCAATTGTAGCACATTTTTCTTGTAAGCTAGGCCTTTCACTTAATGATACAACGGGACTCTTGTCTTGTCCTTTCCATAGGAATTGATGGGAGTGCTAGTCTCTCCTCTGCTCCTAGATCTCAGGAAGACTAAAATTTTATTCTCCAACAGCTCAATTATTCTGCCTCTATATTGTGGATTCTCGTTTAGCATGAACCACCAGTTCACAAGATTGTTGGCATTGCTTTGTATATAGTGATCTATCTAGGGTTTACCCAATTGACTTACCCCTCTTTTCTTAAATTTATTCCCTTTATCTAAATAAAAATTAGTTGTAGATTTTTTATCTTGTTGATTAGTTGAGTCATTCACTATTCTAACTTGTAGTACTTTTGAACCCCACTAACCTACTTTGGTCGTTTGCATACACTAATATAAAATAAAGATTCATATTTTGAATAAAGTGAGAACATTAGAAACCTATAAGGCTACAGTTATGCCACCATATCCTTTATATTCTGTGGAATGCATGTAAATGCTTCAAAATGACGCAACAGCTTTTGCAAATTACCTTTTCAGGGACCATTTATTTATTGGAACAGTATGAATGAGAATAATAAGAAGATCAAACCAGACATGAACAGCCTAGCAAAACATCCAAATAGATATCAAGAGAAAAAATATTCTACAAAAAAATGTACAAAGGCATATTTATAATTACCCTCTTTAGAATTAAATTTAACAAACCTTGTTCAGTCCCTGTGTTACACTAGCCAGCACTGGCGCAGGATCAGACAAGAAGTTCTGTTCCACTTGTAAAACTGCAGACCTATAAATTGACAACACCTCAGAAATGCCATTTGCAAGAGCTCTGCGATAAACACTTGGAGGTCTCTTTTTCCCTTTCATTTCAACTGGATCCTGTATTTGAAAATCATGGTTTGCACAAGTTATCCAGCTAAGATTGCGTGATTTTACAGCAAAACGGTCCAGTTCACGATAGAAAAACCCAAGGCGAAGAAGTCGTTCCAAAATTTCCCTGCACTTGCAAAAGAGAGTTTGTCACATCTAGTTCTAGATACCAGTCTACTTTGAAGAGAATACCTCGTCCAAATGATATTATTTGGAGAATCACAATTGGTCCCCTAAATTATATGTTTTAAAAGAACAAAAATATCAAAAATACATTACTATCATGTAAAACATTATCATTATCAGAAGTAAGGAAATCACAATAATCTGAATTTCGCAAAGCAAAAGCAACAGTACAATCTAAAGATCCATTTCTTTACTCAGGAAAAAGATTTGTCATTACATGGGAGTGAACAAAGTGCAAAAAATAGGAAGACATATTAGTAATACATGCTTCTACTTGCTCCACTCCATCAAATATCTGATACTCTAAATGACCATCATTTTTGTCTCTCCGGGGAGTCTGAATCAAAACTTGACAGAAGATTGCTATCAACAAACTATCAAGTGTAGACAACATAAGAGTGTCATATTAACAATTTAAAATGTAAATCACTATTCTGCTAGACAGTTGAGATGAATTGGATATGGATATCTGTGGAATGAACTGAAGGATTGACAGATAATGATATTCTGAAATGGATATGTTCTATGGCCCTCAATAGAAAAACCCACGGTCAATAGAATGGCTGCCTGATGAATGGCAGTAATGGAATGTGAATATAGGCTGACTAGGAAGAAACCATTTTAACAGACCCTTCATAGATGGCTATAAATCCGTACATATGCCTTGTATCAAAGATAAATGATTGGCTATAAATGTCATTATTTTTATTTCTTTAAGTTTACGTAATTTGGGGTTTTATTTGGGAATGATAATTACTGGTCTGTGAGCCTGACAATCATTTACAGATTTTATCTTGGTTGCATGTTATATTTGATGGTTCAGAAAGAGTAAGTGTTCGAGTTTATTCTTTTCTGCAAGACCTAAATACTTAAATGGTAGTTTTATTTTGAGTATTATATTTTTATTTTGCTCATAATCAAATCTTTACCTTTCATGTTTTGTAGTTAAAAGAAAACCTTGGAATTTCAAAATTTACCATAAGAGGGAGCTGTACCTCTGAAAGTCAGAGGAAAGCTGTTAAACAACTACTTTTCCAACTGTTCACTTGTTTGCCACTGTTGGCTGGGTATCTTAGAGTCAATTTTAAATAAAATTGGCAGTGAACAATCTATTAACCAACATTAGACAAGTTGGTACCACTTGAAAAACCATTTTGACCATTTGATTGTGGCCTTCAAGGCTGAACAATGCAGAAACTAGAAAAAAAATCTTTGTAACTTTTGATGCCTGTGCTCTACTGCCTTCTAATATTTTTAAAGTGAAGGAAGAAGCCAAAGTACATGCTAGGAAAAGCCTCTTAAATTGTGTGTACTCTAGAGTATTCTTTTTAACAGAAGGTGACATATTTAGGAAATTTTGCAATGTTTTACATTCCATAGTGTTTATCAGAACAGCAAGTGATGAAGGAACATGTACCAAGATGGCAGGGGATGAGAGACCTTTTTTGGAGAATGCCAATAAGAAAATAAGGGAAAGTTAAAATATGTAGAAAATTTAAATTATTTATTTCATGCAACATTCATCATATTCATTATAGAACCATGTTACATAACTTTAGAGTTGCACTGAGAATTCCAATGAGAGTTGACACACAAATTATCAAAATTTCATTTTTTTAACTGTCAATTTGCATATATAACAAGTAAAACAACAGGACCAAAAGCTACAACTACAAAATCACAAAAAATATAGGTAAACAACATAGCAGCTAGATCTCCTACTACAGCATTTGATCTTCATCTAGATATTCAACATCAAAATAGAAGTTTGAGTCTCAAGTCAAAACCCAATGAACATCTTTCCCTATGGACAGCTACAAATTGAGGAAATCGTAGGTCTTAATTTGTTAAGGACTGCTGCAATCTTAGCTGACCAAACCTCATTGAAACATTAAAGAAAGTCTATGGCACCTTTCCATGTATGATTTCATTACTATGTTGGAGCTTGGAAATATTGCTGCTGCGTGAGATGCAGGAAATCACAGCAACATTTACAATTATTAAATAAAATAAAATTATTAAAGATAAATTTTATTAATAACAGGCATGTGAAAGGTTGTCTATTGGTGGAAAAGGATATATAAAGAAGACAAGACAAAGGAGAAAGAAAGGAATTATGTGAAGAAACAATATATAGTTTTCCTTGTGAAAGTATTCAACCAGCGAGAATGAAGCCCCTCAATGATCAATGATTTAAGGATGAAAACCATTAATTTCTCTTGCCAATTTAGTGAACCGAAACCCTAACTGTAGACAGAAATTAAGAAAAATTCAAAACATTTATCCGAGTAATGAAACTGCAAATTGGAAGAAAGATTACAGCAGAATATAAGTGTAATATTTGCAAATTTGTACTACAGCTTTAAATCCGAAGTTTATAATTATTACAATTACTAGTATTATGCAAGTATTAATGTGAGTGTGGAATATTTGCTTAAGGAACTTTGATAATTAACATTAGAATTGGTATCAGAACAGCAGTCCTGCCAGCCTGTGGATCTAATATTAGTTTATGCAGTGGAGCCAAAGAGATCAAAGGGCCTTGGAGATAGAAAACAAAAAAATTAAAGGCAACATTACAAGAGGCTAGCAACTAAACTAGAGATAGAGGAAAAAAATTGGATGGCCAATCCAAAGGAAGAACAAGAGAATGAGTGAAAGGCTTCTATGCAAAGACAAGAAAAACTAACACAATTGCTCCAAACGCTTCAAAAATGAATAATACAATGATTTCCCTCAGGCCAACACAAACTAATGGAAGTGAAGGTAGTGATTTAAATCATTCAGGATTTAAACAAGACAATAGAATTCCACTTGGATCACCACCCAGAATCACACAGCCCACATTCTTACCAAGAGTTGAGCAGCCACATGAAGAGAGCAGCCACATGAAGAGGTAGAGCCAAACATGGCAGCAAATGACTTTGATGAATATATAGATGCATAATCAAGAATTGGTCCAGATCTCAGAAGACTTATTCCATTTATACAATTTCATAATGCAAGATAAAACTCAAAGAATATCTCAAGAGGAGAAAAAAGACAGACTAACAGGGATCTGAAACAAAGATTAAGTAAGCTGGTGCTCCCCACTTTTGATGGTTCAGGGAAGGTCTCTACTTGAGCATGGATCCAAAAACTAGATACATATTTTTCTATTAGCCCCATGACAGAAGATGAAGTCAAGTTTGTCATCCTTCACTTGGAGGGTACAGCACATGAGTAGTGGCATTGTGGACTAATTACACAAGAGCATCAACAAATTATGACATGCGTTGATTTCACACGAGGCTTAAGACGGATTTGATAGGAAAAACCCAAAGATGCACTATAGGGAGTTGACACAATTAAGGCAGCAAGGTTCAATGAAAGATTATGTAGCAGAATTTCAAAAGATTTCAATCATGATGCTGAATATTATAGAGAGGAGACTCGTGTTCCACCTTACGAGTGCACCGACAGAGCAACATGAGAAACCCTTCCAAAAGGATGCCCCTTAACCAATAGAAATGCCTACAAACCAAACAAGGGTGAAGAATCTAAGAATGATCTTTGGAGGAAGTTGTGTTTTTTTTGTAGAGAGCCATGAGATCAGAGTAATCTTTAAGAAACCCCCCTCTTAAAAAAGATATAAAATCTTGGCGAATCTTTTATTTTCTTGAAAAAAAATTTAATTTCAAATGGTGAATCTCTCAAATTTTTTGAAAACAAAAGTATTCTTATTGGCGATTATTTTTGAGTAATAATTTTTTTGTAGAAAATATTGGTGAATCTCAAACAATAAAAAGAAATTAATTAATCACCATGGTGAATACTTCTATTTTAAAAAAATAGAATTCTTATAGAAAATTATTATGCTTAATGTGGAAATCTTTGATGGGTTTAAGGAATAGACTCTGTAATAATTACTTGCTACCATTTATTTAAAATATAATATAATAACCTCATTGTATTGTGTGAGACAAATGTATTCATATTTTTAAATACTAATGGGCTCCAAAATTTCTTCAAGACCATTGATTTATATTAAGATCAACAATCCGAAAGAAATTTAAGCTCCCATAAGCATTACAAACCAAATAGTAACATTTTTACCTCAGAGAATATAATGAGGGTCACTAGATTATACTTTAAGTCAGTAATGGCAACTAAAAGTTGGCGATAGATCCTTATAGTAACTAATAGTCGTGATATATTATTGGAGAATTAATTTAAATTTCTACAATAACTTATAAATTCTGGCGAATCAAATCTAATCATGTATCGAATATTGTGGCAAATTTTTGAGTTCAAGATTTTTATAAAATAAATGATTTTGCGATTTAAATATTTATAAATCAAAATTTTGTAAAAATGTTACGATTTAGGTTGCCTTAAATCTTGAATTATTAGCCAAATTTGGATTCTCAAATTTCCAAAATTAGCCAATTGGCGAATATTAGCCACTAAAAATTACTATGCATGAGATCCTGGCCATAGATTCTTGGAGAAGGGGTAAATAAGCTATATAGAGGAACAACTCAAGGAGGACTTAGAGATCAAAGGAACTAAGCCTAAGGCTATGACTAATGAGACAAAGTACAAAAGCAAAGAAGAAGAGGAACCAAGCCTAAGGCCAGAAGGCGCTCTTGGTACTCTTTTCGGAGCACCCAAGTACCATTCTTTGAGAGTTCGAGGAATTTTGCAAGGTCACAAGGTGATAGTGTTGATTGATACAAGGGCCACTCATAACTTATAGATGCAGATTTGGTATCCAGAAAAAGTTTCTATACCAAAATGTTTGATGGGTTTAATGTTATGCTTGTGGATGGCCATATCATTCCTTGCAGAAGGAGACTACAATAGCCCAGCTTATTTTTAGGGAAGTATCAAGTCAAGGATGATTTATACGTTATTCAATTAGGTGAAACAAATAGACTTAGGTGTGCAATGGTTGTACTCACTAGGAAAATTTGCTCAAACTATCAAACTATGGATTTCAAAGGAAGGAGATGATACTCCAAGGCATTTGAATGGAGCCCCAAGATTAGCTGAAATGAAAAGAATGCAGATGGTGTTTGGAAAAGCAAACCCACTCCATACAGTAGGATGCTCCACTATGACAATGTTTGATCCATTTTGAATATGATCAGGGAAGTACACCACAAATGGCTAACATATGAGGCATTGGGAAAAGGAGACTTTTTTCGGAAGAATCATCATCCTAGCATGGTTATTTGGGATTTTCGAGGTAAGATCCATAAGACATGGATCATTGTGAATGTTGTTGCCCTTATCAGTATTGCTATTACTTATATATTCCCAGCTTTCCCCATCCATTCAGAACAGCCATAGAGAGAAAATTGAAGAGGCATCTTCCACTTTTAAACTGTGAGAGGCATTTGGGAATGATGCAAGAAAGTTTCTAGCTAACATTGCTTTATTTCTGAGCAAGAAAAAGAAAAATGACAGCCATGAAAAAATATTTCAGTTGACAGTATTATCTTCAAGGAGTTTAAGACCAACAGATAAGGAGATTTTTTGGTTTAATAGGTTGAGTAAGTGGTGCCACATCAAAAGAGAATTGAGTATGAACATCCCAGCATTGTCAACAGCATCAGTGGTAAAGTTTGAGGTACTATGTGACTGCTGTAATCACTTATCCGCACTCATACAGTCCATTTTGAACCATTATCCAGCCGAGACATCATGAGTTCTTATGATCAGCAAATGAAAAATGAACTTCATAACAAGGTATTGGAAGAGGCATTTGCTAGTGATGTTGAAGCTTACATGTATGGTGATAAGGTCATTAAGGAAAAAGGGCCGTGTGAAACCAGGATTAGTGGCTAAAGAAAATTGTTTATTTGTCGCAGTGCCTAGGAATGATGAGCGTGGATTCATGTTATGTCATCTTGGCATGAAGTAAATAGAGTTTACCGATCTGACATTGCTTGATTGTTAGTTTGTTAGCTTGGACAGCTGTCCCACCACTTGCTAACAATAATTAATTAATTATTAATTATTTGTTTGTTTGATTCCCCTAGGTGACAACTTGCAACAACTTGCAATTAATTTTTTTGATTGGTTGTTGGGTTGTAATTTATCTCAACCGTTGATTGAGAATTGATCTCGGCTGTTGGTTTACCAACGAGGGTAGTATAAAAGGGGGTCTAGGGGCATTTGGAGAGACATCAAGTGAAGAGCATTTGTAGTGTTAGCAAATGAGTTTGCAGTGATAGCAAACAGTCTTGCAGTGTTAGCAAGGGCGCAGTGATAGCGTTGGGGATAGCAATGGAGGAATATCAGCAGGAGGAGTTAGGAGATTGTGTGAATTCTGCCAGTGAGAGGCAAGGAATTTTGTATCTCTTAATTTGCTGAAGATTAATATATATTTCTCATCTGCAGTACTGGTTTTCCCT
>MU225240.1:5925234-5964364 GCA_018584345.1 Thuja plicata
TAACAAAGGCATTGGGGAAGGCGAAATTCATCTTCTTCAGAGATAAGTTGGGTGTCCTGCAGAACAGCTTCCTCGCTAAGAGGGAGTGTTAGTTTGTTAGCTTGGACAGCTGTCCCACCACTTGCTAGCAATAATTAATTAATTACTAATTATTTGTTTGTTTGATTCCCCTAGGTGACAACTTGCAACAACTTGCAATTAATTTTTTTGATTGGTTGTTGGGTTGTAATTTATCTCAACCGTTGATTGAGAATTGATCTCGGCCGTTGGTTTACCAACGAGGGTAGTATAAAAGGGGGTCTAGGGGCATTTGGAGAGACATCAAGTGAAGAGCATTTGTAGTGTTAGCAAATGAGTTTGCAGTGATAGCAAACAGTCTTGCAATGTTAGCAAGGGCACAGTGATAGCGTTGGTGATAGCAGTGGAAAAATATCAGCAGGAGGAGTTAGGAGATTGTGTGAATTCTACCAGTGAGAGGCAAGGAATTTTGTATCTCTTAATTTGTTGAAGATTAATATATATTTCTCATCTGCAGTACTGGTTTTCCCTTCAGGGTTTTTCCAGGGACAATTGTCCAAAAATATTGTGTTCTTTATGTTGCATATTTCCTTCCGTATTTTTTGGTGAAGTTGCAGTTGTGTTATTTTTCGATATTCAGCTGTAAATTTATTTTCAGCAGTTAAATAATCTTTATAAGATAGGAGATTAATAATCAGTGACTCCAATAGGAATTTTCACATTGATGACAAGGAAGCTTGGAAACAGTGGACTGTAATGCTCCCAACTTAAAAACCAAGGAACATCTTTCCCTGTGGACAGCTATGAATTAAGGAAATCATAGGTCTTAATTTGTTAAAAGGAAAGGGCCACTACCATCGTAATTGAGCAAACCTCTTCGGAAAATTATAGAATATCTGTGGCACCTTTCCATGGTACAATTCAATTAATATGTTATTTTAATATAAGTTGGAGGTTGGAGAATATTGCTGCTGCATGAGATGAAGGAAATCGCAGCCAACAGTTATAATATTTAAATGAAATAAAATCATAAAAGATTAATTTTCATAAAAAGGAGCATGTGAAAGGTTATGCCTATTGGTGGAAAAGTATATATAAAGAAGACCAAGCAAAGGAGAAAAAAATTTATGTGAAAAATATTTAAAAAATTTCCTTGTGAAGTATTCAGCCACTGAGGCCAAAACCCCTCAAAGATCAGAGATTTAAGGACAAACCCTTTATATCTCTTGTCAAGTTAATGGACAAAAACCCCCAACTTTAGACAGGAATTTTAAAAACATTTCAAGACATTTATACACGTGAGGATGCTGCAAATTGGAAAAAGATTACAGCAGAATGTAAGTTTCATATTTGCAAATTTGTATTAAAGCTTTAAATACGAAGTTTATAATTATCAAAAACATATGTTTAAAGTTAAGCTAGTATTTATATTTAATTATGCAAGCATTATTGTGAGTGTGGAATATTTATTTAAGGAATTTTCAGAACAGGACATTACATTAATTCTATTAGAGTAAAAGACTTGTGATGTGTCAAACTGATTTGCCACTGACTCAAATCTTTCGCGATTCTAGAACCCTATTGTGCCAAACCAATGAATCATATGTTCCTTATTTGTTAAATTATTCCTAAATCCAACAGTTCACTTTGAGTGTTGGGATTAACTTAATAAAAAATAGAAATGATAAAAATGCCATTTGGAATAGTTGGGGGCGTTTTGATTTCTTTGCATAATTTTCCATAAGCTAAAAAAGTGCATTTTGAATTATATATGCAAAATCATAATGAGTTTTGAATATATATCACTTGTGAGCAATATTGACTTGGTATAAACTGAAAATATGACTTGTTGAGAAATTTAGGTCATAATTAAATATTTTCTTTTAATAGATCCTTAACTGTTGGATTTTTGTCTTTGATGTCACAGGTCAAGTTTATGGCTAGTTATTGGAGATTCGATTGTGCCAAACTTATGGCACTATTCTCAAGATATCGCTGGGTAAGGAGTTTATTACTTTGCAAAAATAATGATATATTCTTTACATGGCACTAATGCAAATTTATTTTTGTTCCTATGGAGTCAACCCCCCCTCCTTGATCGCCCCATTTTAAAGACATTAAAATAAGTAAATTATTTTTAATTGGGCCTCCCAAGAGGGGCAACCCTCTTTACATGAGCGCCCATCTAGGGCAAGTAAAATTAAATAGATAAAAATCATTTGTTGTTAGCATGACCGACCGCCTTAGAGGAGTCGCTTCCTTCGAATAAAGAGGTGTTTTGGAAATTATAAATAGAAGTATGAATAAAGAGGATTAAGAAAAACCATTTTTATGGAATAATATCTGCATGAAGAGCAGAAATAAGAGGCTATTCAAGAAGATGGTAAGAAGTATTTGAGCAGTTTTATGAGTGTTATTTGAGCTCATTTGTGAGAGACATTGGAACGAATTTAGAGAAGATTTTTGAAAGAGATATTGAGCAGATTAAGATAAACTTATAAGCAGATTTGGGAAGACGTTTTAGAACAGATCCAAGAAGTTCCCAAAAATTTATCATATCATTATCTTGAAGGTTGGTGCCTCCTATCTAAAGAGATTGGTAGATTGGTGCCTCTCAATGAAATGGATTGGTGTCTATTGCTGTGTTGGTGCCCAATTGGTGGGGATTAGTGTCTCATGTGGATTGGTGCCTACGAAACTTGTAAGAAGGTTCCATACAAGCAATATTTTGCAGTGGTTTTTTCCCATAAGAGTTTCCACGTAAAATCTTGTCTTTTATGTGTCGGGATTTTTGTGTTGCGTAATTGTTGCATCCTATGTTATTGATATTGCACAATTGATATGCTTATGCTATTAAATTTGAAAAAGTAACAATAGACTTATATTGATTCACCCCGCCTCAATATAATTGTGTGTTTCTTCAATTGTTATCAAAGTGGGCTCCTTTGGAAATAGCCTAACCGCTTGAAAGAAGATCTCACGAACACAAATGGCGTGCCAATAAGGTTTCTCTACAAATTGTTCTTCATTGTTTGATAGAACTAACTATGCCTTTTGGAGCATAAGGATGTGCACCTATTTAATGGCTATTGAATTTGATATATGGCAATCACTTGTGGATGGTAATGGCACCATCTCCTACACTAACGAATCAAGCCGATAAGAGGGTATGTGAAAATAATGCTAAAGCAATGAATGCAATTCTATGTAGTCTATCTAAATCAGAATTCGTCAAAGTTATGTAATGCACATTGGCAAAAAAATGTGGGACAAACTTAAAAATACCTATGAAGGTGATGATAAGGTGAAAAAGGCTAAGCTCCAAACCCACAAGAGACAATTTGAGAGTTTGAAGATGAAGGACAAAGAAAACATTGCTGCCTATTTACTTCGCATGGATGAAAACGTCAATACTACCTATGGTCTTAGAGAGAAGATTGAGGATGAAATAATCGTGCAAAAGGTATTAAGATCTCTCCCCATGAGATTTGATGTGAAATTTTCTGGCACTAAAGAAATGAAGGATCCAAACCAAGGTTACCCCAAGTTTCTAGGACAAAGGGACACATTTTTTAGTCCCTAATTTTTCGAGCCATTTTTGGGGACTACGGGAAGGCTAATATAAAATATAGGGAAAATAATATATATACAGAGAAATTTAAAATATTCATATGAAAAAATGGATAAAGCATGCACATATACATTATAGAACCTTGACATATAACATTTGTGTTAAGTTGAGAGTTCACATGAGAGTCATAGTCAAACAAATTAATAAACTATTGGAATTCAAACACTAAATTTAATTCAAATTGCTTTTAGAATTCAAAATTCATTATCAATAGTCTAGGGATGTCCTCGAGGCATCCCCACATTCACAGGTTGTCCCTGTTTCCACGATGGATCAAATATGCCCGAGGACATGTCCCCAAGTAAGCCTAATTTGGACACTTTGAAGATGGGGGAATGTTAGCAAGAAATCCAAGGGACACAGACCGAAGTCCTGAGCCCTAGTGACTTCTTAGTGTTGCAGTCTTTATACTTAAGACCTAATCCTATTGAGGAAACAAGGAAATAGATCCACAAAGAAGATTAACTATTTATCAAAATGAGAACAATATTCACAACATAATATATTAAGATTCAAAAGTATTTGGTCCAAGGGGTTTAGCTTAGTTGGTTGAAGCAATGAGTTCTCATTGTGGAGACCCTGGTTCAAATCCCAAGAGGGACATCTTTGTGGAATTCTAAGTTGCGACTCTTGGTCTTCCATTGGTTGTATTTGTCTCATTGTAAAAAAAAAGGTGGATTTATAAGTTGACTCTTGGTCTTCCATTCATTGTTTCTAGTGTGGCTGCACGTAAGGAGTTCGTATTTGTCTTAGTTTGATGGTTGAATAAAAAAGTTTGTAATGCTCGAATGAGCAAAGATTTGTAAACGATCTATAATATAAAAAAAGATTCAAAAGTATTTGAGTTCATTTATATCCAATTAATGCATAATACATATATTCATAACTCCATGTACACACACACACACACATTATTCACCTTGCTACTAGTGAATGGATTACGATATACTTTATCAACAATATGGCACGTGACCCTTACAAAGTATCCCTAGCCTATATTCTATGTTCCAAATGCCATGCTCCACATACCTAATGCAGTGATATGCTGCAAGATCGCTAAATGTCTATCTGGTGTCATTTTTTGCCAACATTATCCCCTCTTGAAAACCTTGACTTGTCCTCAAGTCAACATTGTCACATCGGAAGAATGTCTTTGTAGATATCTTGAAGGATATCAAAATTGTCATCTATTGCTTTTTCACCAATTGAAGTTGGTTGTTGTGCATCTAGACCTACACCAATTGCTTTTTGCTTCCAAAAGTATAGTTGTTATCTGAATGTTCTGGGAGAAGTACTGGGCCCCCTGTAGGATACCGGTCATGTGAGCAAACTCACAAACTCCCTCAAATAGGGGAACCAATTTCAGGTTTTATCCCTCTATTCCTTTATTTGTTGATATTGATCATGTAGTTCCTCAATGCATGCTCTTTGTTGTTCATCCATATCTTTCATGGCATCATAGTCCCTAGATCTTTGGATGATATAGTGTTCTAAATTGTCCATTTGAGCCTTGGTGGGGATAACAATATTGGGCCACTGCAAGCAATATTGGTATAGACTACTGATTTCTCCTTTTGTATTCTTTATCGTGTTGATATGATTCTCCAATGTAGAGCGCGCAAAGGCACATCTCTTCCTTTCTTGATCCATTTTTGCTTTCTAGAACTCTACTTGCACTTGTTGTTTGTGGGTGTCCTTTTGCAAGGTAGTATCTTGAAGTATTTCACCTATCAATAGCTACTTGTACAGGGAGTGGTTGTGTTGAGTCCCCTCTAAGATGAGGGAACTTGCCATGCATCTCCTTCATCGATCCTTCTACTTAATCTGAACTATCTACATGTTGATTGAGGATTTAGTCCGGAGATGTCTAGTGAAAAATATCCCCTAGTTGAACCTTTAGCAAAGGGGAGATGTTGCTTATGTCCACTTGTGTCCTTGCTAACAATAGTTGAAATGGTTCTAAAGAAGCTACCGGTTGAATTTGATTCTATCTAGCTAAGAAGCCCTTTATAGGTTGCATAGGGTATGCCACAAAGGAGAAGGGTGTGTTAGCCTCGGGAGGCTAAGAGGACCTTTTTGAAGAAGTTGTATTTTTTTGCTTCTTCCTCACGCAATTGTTGATATGCCTTTGTTGTTGCTTCTATGATCTCCACTTTTATCGTTTGAGTGACCTCTGATTTTTCCAACATCAATTTATCTATCCTCTGCTTGGGCCAGATTTCTTTTGATTAGCTTTATTTCAAATTTTCCTCTTCCTAAGCAGGTTTTTCTCTTCTAATCTTTAGTGTGGTAGCCAAGGATGGGAGCTGATTCAAGAGATCCTAATGTGATGTAAGAAGCTACCGTGTATCTGATTTTTGCTCTTTCAGTTGTCTATTTATTTGGAATAGCCATCTCGGGGTACTTTAATAGTGTCTTTTCAAAAACCTTCTAGTATAGGCCACTATATAATTGTTCTTCATACAGTAAAGGGCTGAATATTGTGACTAATGTATCATTGGGGCCTAGTGTTTCCTCTGGCATTCCTTGCTATTCTTCCTTAGTATCCATTTGTGGTTCTACTTCTCTGTGTTTTTTCTTTCCTCCTTGGCCTCTTCTTTTCCACACTCATTCTTAATAAAGCTTTTGTTGCTTCCTCTTTAGATGATTCTTTCTTTACCGGTGTTGTTGGTAATCACCTTTTCCTTGATTGGTTGCTACTTGTTTGGGTAGGTTCTAAAATTTGTTTGTAGTCTTCCAGACCATCTAGGGGTAGATTCACTCTACTCCAATTGTTCTTTTTGCTCCTTTGGAGGTATCCCCCATTGTTCGTGTAGCTTCTCTTTATTTTTCTCTACATGGTTGACAAAATCCACTTTAGCCACTAAATCCATGTACTCCTTGGATGTAGGGTATCCCTCAACCTTAGAGTCTTTAGGAAGATTGGACAAAATGGCCGCATATGATTCTCTTCCTTGTTGGTCACCTCATAAGGTAGTGGAGGTATTCAAGAGGTTTGAGGTTCTATAGTGTTCATTATCGTGTAGCCTTTGCCCATTTGAAACACAATTCTATCCAAATATTTACGAACTATACCAATAGAAATTATCCACCGATCTTGCGTTATCTTTTGAAAAGACTTGAAGTGTCCCTAGAATACTCATGTGAAGGAGTTGGCATACAGGAAATGTTTGATGTGATATTGCACTTGGGCTACCACTGGTCTACATGGATCCCATACTTTTCCAACATATGAAGGTAACTCGTTCATAAAATAAAAAGCTAGGGAGATAAGTAGAGTACCATACCGAAAGTTGTGCTTTTGGTCTGGGCTGCATTCTCCAATAGCTCCATCCATAGAATTTCACATAAGTCAAAATCTTTCTCCTCGACCATCATTTGATAGGCCGTGTCTATAGCAGTGGTAGTGGTGGAGCTCTCTCAATTGGTGACGTAAACTTTGTACACACTCACCATGGCAGCATATTTGGCAATTAGGTTCGTGATGTTGTTGATGTCCAGGCTTCTTCCATGAAAGGTAGCCCCAGTGAGCTTTGTAACCTCAGCATTCTTGACATCTTTTTTCGAAGGAATCTCTCCCTATGCCAACAGTCTGATGACAACTTGAATTGCCTCCATGAATCAATGTGGTTTGTCTACGTAAAGGTACTCGTCATGCGATTGGCTAGAAATGAAGCGAACTCATTGATGTTTAGTGATAAAGTCCAAATTTTTTTTCCAAACATCCAAATTCTTTTCTTTGATCCAGCTATTCTAGGCAAGTAAAGGTTGAACCTTGAGCTCCTCGAGTTTGGTATGATCAATATGAGCATGGATATACTTCCTCACCTCTTCCTTCTATAATGTCAACCAAATCCTCGAAAATGTACCATTTGGGTCCACTGCCATGGCTTTGTAAGGAAGGATGGAGTTTATCTATAGAAGCTACGAGAACAAGGGCGGTCATGTCAACAGTTGTGAGGTGTGGTGATGAAACGGCAAAGAGTAGTTAGGATTTGTGTGTGGAACAAAACAAGTGCAATAGCAAGTGAGCACAACTACAAAAGTGAGAGTTGTGATAGGGATGAGAGGTACTTATAGAGTTACCTAGGGTGAGTATTTATTATTGTAGCCATTTCTTCCTTTTTCTGTCGCTTATTGCCTATTAACTTTTCTATGCCTCTAATTTTCTGACATTTATTCGAATCGACTTACTTTATAATACAATATACTACAGATGTTTACATATGTATATGCTTACATCAACCAATGTTTATCATACTTCTTCCCTATACCACATCGAATGTTGACTAGGTTTAGTAGTCAATACTAGGGTTTGACAGTTTAGTCTTTCAATTGCCCTCCAGAATGGTATCCTGTTGGTAACATATTTGTGTGTTGCTTCTTTTATATGTATGGGTGCCCTTGTGGGCACCTTGGGGCTTATCTTAAATCTCCAAGATCCAGTTGGTGTATGCTTAATAATTTTGTATTTGTTTTTAACTAGTAATCCAAAGACATTGTATGTGAGTGGTGGTTTCCAACTATTTTTCTTCCTTCGCAGATGTTGTGCTTTGCTTTGTGGAGGTTTATGAATTTGGTTGTCCACTAGGAATGCCCTCCAAAACCCATAAACCCTCCTGAATATTAACTCTTGTTCTTACATCTAGGCCTCGAGAACTTCATTACTATTACTATTATCATTGTCACTGTCAAGTTATTTTTCTCCGAAACTATTAGGATTTTATTAATCTTTTGTATCCAACAGTTTAGAGATGTAATATAGGTTATTTATGTCTTCTTCATCTTGTGCTACTTCCTCCGCATATGTTCTATCTTTCGATTCCACAAGAAGAATATGGATTGCTCTGTTGTCATCTACAAAAGATATTTCTTCCTTCTGGGAGTCAACAATACCATTAGAATTTACAAACCATCTTAATCCTACTAGGGCTATGAGAGTGTTAAAAGGTTCCTCCATTTCCACAACTTCAAAGTCAACCATTTGTTTGATCCCTCTAATATACTTCAAAATTCTTCCAAGTGCCAAGTGTTTCCATTCTAGAGGCATCTGCTAGACTGATGTTCATGGGTGTCTTGACAAGTTTAGGTCTTCCAAGTTTACCCCGTGTCATTGCTAATATAATATTCAGACCTACTCCTAGGTCAACTATAACATATTTCACCTTTTGATCAACAAGATGTACATTAAAAAGCAAGGGACCACTTTTCTAGCTTCAGTCTTCTAATAGTTGGTTGATTTGTTGTTGTTTCTTCTTGTTCCAATATTTACCCAATTGTTTTAACTTTACTATTAGGTCTTTATGTTGCGCAAGAGAGACTAAGTCTTTCAACATTCTAACTTCTTTTGTGAAGCAAGCTACTTCAGCTTGTTATTGTTGAGAGATGTGTCACTTGGCTTGTTCTAAAATCTTTTCACGTTTGTTTTAAATGGGTCAAAAGTACTCCTATTCTTCTTACAGGCTAGAATCCTCAAATTCTTCAACAATCTCATTTTTCTTATTTCTACCGGTATATGTTCCTTAGCTAGTCAATCCATAAGCCTTATTTTTGGCTCCGATTTTCTTTTTTTCTTTGTTTCCACCATTATTTCTTCTCTGAAATGTTCTTTAGTAGATGTATTTGATGACCAAATGTCCATTCTTTGACAACCTCTTCCACCTTGCTGAGGTACTTTCTAGGTCACTTGGGCTCCTCTTTGCAAATCATCCCTTCAAGATGGTGTGGCAGCATTCTGGAAAAATTGTCTTGCATTTTCACACTTACATATATCATGGGACTCTTCACAAAATGTATATGTTTTCTTCTTCTTCTTCTCTCCCAAAACTATGTGGCATAAAGACCAAATTTTCCACAACTAGCATCATTTCTTCTTCTATTGTTTCTTCCTCTTCCTCCTTCATGATTAGATTGTTTGTTGTATCCAAGATATTCCTGTTGTCGATTGTTGTGCATGGCACAAGCAATCCTATTATCTCTCCATGGTGGCTAGTAGTATCTAACATCATTTTTTTCGTTGGCACTATAATTATGGTTATGGCAACCTTGGGTGCATTGATTTCCTCTGTTCCGGATTTGGAGGTTTAGAGTATGGACAATCTTTAGTTAAGTGAATATCCCATTATTTGAAAGCAATATAATGAATTTGGTTTTACTATTTTAACTGCAGTAGTTGTTCTTTCTCTGTGAGCCTCGAGATAGTCATTACGAACATCACCTTCCCTAGACCAATATGTGCACCATATTCAATCTCAATTGCTAGTTTCCAAGCCAATAATTGAGGTTCCTTCAATGCTTCTTTAGTTTCATCTTTTTCTGGTCTCCACCAAGGTTGGTCCTTAATCCACTAGGCCATTGTGATCGAATCAATGTATGAATCAAATTTTCTGCCATCTAGTCCAACTCTAACATCTTTCTGCGGTACAAAGGTAAACTGTTCAATCTTTAGCTTTTATGCTATAAGGGTTCCCCCAATTTCTGGCATACTTCCTTAAATATCTTGTCATAGTCTTTCACTAATTCATTTTCTTTCTATACCAGATCCCTCATTCGACTAACACTTTTAGTAGGCATGTCCGGAGTTGCAAAGTTCACTAAAAATTCTTGTTTTACTTCATCCCAATTGCTGCTATGTTGCGGATGGTTTTCCATACACCAATCCAACTCTTCCGTTCTTAGAGATGCTACAAAATCTAACAACTTCGGTCAGCTTTCTTCTTTGCAAATCCGTTCCCAAAATGAATCTAGTAGGAATAAATGTTTGGCTAAATTTGTGGTATCGTGGCCAAACACTAGAATTTTGATTGAAGCCTCCATTTTGTGTGATTTATGCTCTGGTTTGGGTTTCTAGTTTGCTATACTTGGCTTTTTCTCCTTCTTAATAATGTGGATTGTCCAATGTTTTTCTTCTCTACACTTGTCTCATTCTAACTCTATATCAAAGAACTCTTTTCCCAATATTGTCCCATACAGTATCCTACTCTTTCTCTCTTCTTTCTTCCTTTCCTTCTCTTCTTTTGTCTGTGGTAATTCTTCCACAAATTCTTCTACTTTCATATGGAAACTAGGATGGTTCCTAGACTAGGGGTTGTGACTCTTCAAAACATCTTTTTGTTTGTAGTGACATTGCATCAGTTAACAATCTTAATTCTTCATCCAAATTTACTTGAACTTTTCCTTCGTTTTCTATTTCATCCCTTCTTAACTTTCTTATGCTCGTATTAACAGTCTTCTAAATATTCTTCATGCAAATGTAAGACCTCTGGATTTTTCAAAAATTCCATAAATTTGTCATATGGGTTGATCGTTATGTTTGACAAGGCTGGTTTGATTTTAGGGTTTTTGGAAAGTTGCAGTACAGTAGGGATCTCCTTGCTATTACATTCCCCTAACAACAACCTTCTAAATCCTTCATAGTCATCAATGTTCTTCTCCAAACTAGTTAATAGTTGTCATGCTTTATCCCAGCATGAATTTGATTTTCTTCTTCTCCTTGGCAACACACACCTTGGCACACTCGGAAGCACCCTTATTGGCGCACTCAAAAGCACCCTCATTGGCACGCTCCGCTCTTATTTTCTCCGCAATTTTCATCCTTCTACAGTATCTTTATTCTCTTTCAATCATCTACCACTATCTCCTTTCCTTAACATTTCTGCTGGCCATTGTCACTTTCCTTGCTAATTCAATTTGCTCCTTGATCTCTTGTACTTCTCATCTCCTTTGGCCATCGGTGTTTTTGTTTTGGAATTGCATTAGCCCTTTATTATTCATGGTATTTATCCAGTAACTTTTATTAGTGGTCACATCTCTTCATGGGTCTCTTGTAGACCTCTTCCCCCTTCCTATTTCCCATGCCCTCGACACCTAAGCTCCTCTCACAGCGTAGACATCAAGAGGACAGATTTATAGTTTTTCATATCTTCTCCATCATCTTCTTTCCTTCTTTATCCAAGATAAGATTTTGAATTTTGAAAATTTCCCGGTAAACCTCAACAAGACCTAACCAAGGTCTCGGCAACAAACCCAATGTTAGCAAGAAATCTGATGGGACATCCAATAGCTACATAATACATATCTTCACGACTCCATATATTCATATAAATATTCTTTTGATCTCTTTATATCTTACTATATTGCTTATGTATCTTTCTATTCTATGTTTCATACATTATTCACCTTGCTACTGGTGAATGGATCTCCCGATATAATTATATCTACAATATGGGATGTGACCTTTACATAGTATCCCTAGCCTATATTATATGTTCCAAATCCCTTGCTCCCTAGACCTAATGCAGTAAGATGCGGCAAGATCTTTGAAAGTCTATCTAGTCCCTATTTCCTGTAAATGAGTTACATAGGATCCTCACAGCGTGTGAAATGAGGACTAAGAACATAAAAGAGGGAAGTCACTTTCAAAGTATCCAAGAAAACAAAGAACCTGAATCAAGTGAAAGTTCAAGTGATCAAGAAGAAACCCATTTTGTGAAAGCTCAAGAAAGGATCTGACAAGCACAAAGGCAAGTATACTCGTAAATGCTTTAATTCTGATCATATAGGTATTTTGTTGCTAAGTCCACAAACTGAGAGTGAGAGTATTGAAGAGGAAGATTACTATAGCAAAAGAAATGGAAGGAAACATCAACACAACAAGAAAATGTACACACAAGGGATGCGTTAGAAGAACCTATGAAAGCATAAGAAGAGCCTCTACATCAAGAAGACAATAGCTCATCCAAAGAAAACGATGAAAGCTTCTCTGACATTAATAGAGAAGAGATTTTATTCATGGCAACGGAAGAAAGAGATCATGACCCAAACTATGAAGACAAAGAAAAAAAAAAAGAGTTTGAAGGAGAAGAGGATGTCGTAGTATACCTAGACAAAGAATTCATTTGTGCCCTAGACGAAATCAAGAACCTTAAGAAAAAAGCATTCAAAGCTAAAAGTACAAATTCAAGAGGACAATGAATCTAAAGCAAAGCTATCTCAAAATCTTGAAGAATTGGAAAGAAATATAATGGATCTGAAGATTCAAATTGAGGAGGCAAAAATTATTTGAAGTTGTAAGGGATATGCTAAAGGCAAAGAAATTGGATTGTGAGAAATTAGAGCTTGCGATTGTTTCCTTGAGGAAGGAGTCGGAAAAAAATAATGATCAATTGAATCGAAGCGTGAAGTTTGAAAAGAGCGCTGAAATCTCGAAGGACATTATCAACTCCCAAAGATCACCTTTCATTAAGACTGGTTTTGGCTTTGAGGAAAATCTAAAGGCGACCAAAGGTGACACAAATTCTAAGGCTACTAAACTACCAAAGAAGATGAATGAGGGAAAGCCTCGGGGCTATATTAATGCACTCAAAAACTCTATCAATGGTAGCATCAAGAAGGAAGTAATATCTCACAAAAGAACAGCACCCCTCACAAAGACAACGATGAGAAATTCAAAAAATCATTCCCACCAAGGCAGTTTCATATGTTCAAGTTCCATCATTCCTTCTTTAGCTATTGCTTCTTTTGCAAACAGGTTGGTCATAAAGTAAAGGATTGTAGAATTTGCACAAGGAATGACTTTGGTTTCTCCAAGAGGAACACTAGTTCTTTTGCCCCTCTAATGGATCACCGCATCATGTGCTACAAGTGCAACAACTTTGGACATACAGCGTGTTTTCATAAAAGTGATTTCGTGGAGCCTCTGAGACAAAACAAGAAAGAGGATGTTTGTGACAAGCAAAATAAGGAATCTACAAAAGCTTGGAAGAAGAAGCAAGAGAAAGAAATGAAAGAGAGATCCGTGCTTGTACAAGTTGCCCGACATTCTCAAAATAACAAAAACCAATGGTATGTTGATAGTGGTTGCTCAAGCCACATGACTAGTGACAACAGCAAATTCTTCTCCATGAAGAAAGTGAATGAAGGAGCAGTGAAGTTTGGGGACAATCCTACTACAAATATAAAAGGAAAAGGTACTCTTAATCTATATAATGGAAAAACAAAAATTGAGAATGTTCTATATGTTGAAGGGTTGAATCATAATCTCTGAGTCAAAAATGTGACCATGGGCACACTATCACATTTCATTCTAGAGGATGTAAAATCAAGATGGATGGGAAATTGATAGAATGCATATACAACAGCCAATAATCTCTACATCCTTAATGAAATCAGAGGAGAAAAATGTTACATGTCACATGGAGGAAGAAGATGAGTGTTGGTTGTAGCACAAGAGGATGGGACACTTGAAGTTTGACAACATTGTGAAGATCACCAATAAGTAAGCCGTAAAGGACATGCCAGAGATATTGAAACCTCCTAATACTATTTGCAAACAATGCCAATGCGGAAAGCAAACAAGGACAAGGTTCAAAATCAAAGGAGTACTCTGCATCAAAGCCTTTGGAACTTATTCGTACTAATTTATGTGAGCCAACAAGGACAAAAAATTTACAATTGAGAGTTATTTTATCCTACTAATTGATGATTATTCCAGAATGGCTTGAGTTACATTTTTGAAAGAAAAAACTGAAGCTTTTGAGAGGTTTAAGGCATTCAAAGCCTTAGAAAATGAAACTGGGCTAAGAATAAAATGTCTAAGATCTGATAGAGGAGGAGAGTTCACTTCAAATGAATTTGAAGAGTTATGTGAACAGCATGGAATAAAAAGACAGTATTTAGCTGCAAGAACTCCACAGCAAAGACAGTATACCCCTGACACCAAAGCCAAGAGTGAACATAGCAATGAGATCCAACAGTATATTCAATATATTTCCAGCTCCTGTGGCATTTAAATGTGCTTAGTGTACTTGAAGCCACAGAAGATACCTTGCACTGCCAGAGACATCAGAGTACTTGGAGCACCAGGGGCTCTTCATCTAAGGCATTGCTCTGCCGGAAGACTCATTTGTGAACCCACAACTGTACCTTTGAAATCTAAAATATATCCTGCTCCAAGAGTTAAGACAACTACTTTTACAATACCAAGACCAGCTGCTAAGACCAATGCAACTGAGACTGCAACTAACTGCAAACTATTATTTGTCACGGCCAATGCTTCTTGAAGCTTGTCCTTATCTTCAAAGCTCCAGAGTCTTGTATTGCTTCTAGTGTACTTTATACTTTCTGTCATAAGCCTGACTGATAACTACTTTCTACCAAGGTTACCATTTGTTGAAGCTTCATCTTCTGCCACAAATGAAGCGGACGCTTTCAGAAGAGAAGTGTTAGACAATTATGATACAATATTGCAGATTGAAATTGAAACCCCAACAGCAGCCAATACTGCTAGACCTATATGGCCAATGAATATAATGTCCACCTTTGTTCCAAAATGCCCACATTGACACAAGCAAGGAGGATGCTAATTGAAGTCACCAATATTTTGCTTTTACATCCACCAAATGAATCACTTGAGAGTATATAAAACCCATATGACAAATTCATTCTGTGCATATCATGCAATCATGTGACCCTAAGATGACGCTCCTTTGAGGTATTGCTGTTAAGGGTGGGTAGCTCCTGTCATGGTACCTACAACTACAACATCTGACCATATTATTCTCTCCTTTACATCTTGATAGATGTCCATAATTTGTCCCAGACCTTCCATTTTCACACAAACGTGAGGAGGGTGCTAACGATGGGCATGAAGCCTGCATTTGGAACAGCGATAATGAACAAAATAAACCATTTTTTCCTCAGAATTTTCAGGGCAAACCCATATTTTTTTATTGTTGACTTTTTATAAGGTTAGCAAACCATGAAAACCACTAATTTTAATGTCATCAAAATTTCAGTGAGTTAGTGAGCCATTTAAACTGTTGCTTAAGACTATGTTTGCGATCTGGGAAATTTTAGAACCAACAAAATGTCAAAAAGAATGCTTGAGAGGTTTTAAAAACCAAGAATACACCAAAAATTTATAATAGTTTCCTGCTGCCTTCTGAATTTTCGAACAAAATAAGCACTTTGCAGTTACTTTTGTGAAGTTTATGGTTAGAGTTCAACTTCACATATTGCACGATGTTGGGATTCAGAAAATTTATGGAAGCTACAACTTGCAACCATACCTCCGTAATCCAGAAAAGTTTCACAACTCTCACTTCCAGCATACATTTCAAGAACCAAAAAATTTTGAACTGCAATACCTATATTCCAGAGACCAGAAATTTTTTGCCATCTGTAACAAAATGCATTCCGGAATTTTGGAAATCCTTTGCTCCTTGCGGATATTGGGAACCTGAAAATTTGATACATTTTGTGATGTCCCCTATTTGAAACCCTAATTGCAGCAATTAATGTAAATAAATTAGAAGTAGCAAATAATTTATAGCCTCAAAACAAATATTAAATCACCACCTTGGTGAAACAAAAATAATACACAATTGCTGGCCAAACTTGTCATGTTAAGCACCCAATTTGGAGGAAGATTTAATTTTAAAATAAATGCTCAGCCGACCTAATTGAAGGGGTGTGACCATTCAATTGAAGAGGCACTTAATGGGTAAAAATAAGAGTCTTTGGAGGACATTTAAATCATCCCAGAAGTGAGGAGCAGAAGACACAATTAGATGCAAGACAGCAAATACCCTTTTCCTGAAATCTGAATGCAAGACAGTAATACACAGTGACATGGAAGCAGCAAAACTAAACAATCTCCAAGTGGATTATAATTAAGATTGGATTACTCTACAAACGGGTGCGATTAGCTTGGAGTCAGTTAAGCGTCAAGGGGCACGAAAATAAAAGCCATCTCAATTGCAAACAGACCTCCATGCAAGAGTCATGCCTTCTCATCCTACAGAAAGATATAAAAGTCACTAACGACCCCTAGTGGAAAGATAAAATCTAGATTGAAAAGTATATCCAGTGATTAACTGGAGGAAGAACAAAAATCAAATTTGATCAGGTATTCATAAATAAGGATATATATACTGAAAATTGTCTTATTTATAAGTCTTCACAATTTTCTGTGGTATTAAACGAACGAAGGTATTAAACAGAAAATAAGATATATTCAGTCCATCAAAGAAGGAAAATAATTAAGCATCCGATCAAGGAATAAGTTTTCAGAATTACAAATAATAAACTATACAATAGTTCTACATATTGTCCAAGCACTTGGCTCTAAATCAAGATATTAAGTTGACATTTTACATTCCCAAATATAATCCATACCTCATTTGGGAATTCTAGGGCCAACTGAGTAAAGTCCCAATTGGGAACATCACACATTTATAACTTGAAATGTATTCTAGAAATCGGAATAACTTGCAACTAGTAATATAATTTGGCAAGTGATTTGACATTTGAGAATGATTGGGAACATGTGTGACCAAGGATAAACAGTACAAGCATTCAATATTTTTGACTCAGACAAGCTGGCATCAATCGCAAAGGAGCTTAACATGCAATTTATTGTCCACAAATAATGTGGGATAACAACTTGACGACACATATTGATTCCATGATCACGGGAAGTTTAAAAATAGCGTTTAAGAAATGGTCAACAATAGGCCAGTTTGTTGGAGGTGACCTCAAGGATTGTTGTGTGCACTAGCAAGTAATCTCCTCTCAAAGGTTTCTAGCTCCTCCATCTAGCTTTATCCACTCTCTTAAGAGGAACAAACTATAGCTTTATCCACTCTCTTAAGAGGAATAAACTATAGCTTTACCCACTCCCTTAAGAGGAATAAACTGTAGCTTTATCCACTCTCTTAGGAGGAACAAACTTGCTTCTAAGAGAACAGAAAAACACTTGCTGTTGTGCATAGTGTCTCGCATCTCATTGATCACAAGACACCTAAGTACAAGTAGACCTTGGAGACATAATGAGATGTAGAGCGTGAGGATCTGCAACAAGTTTATAAAGAGCAACATGTGCTGCCAGGATTGATTGGGATCACATGACGTAGTTTATTCCAGCGGTTCCATCAATAAGGAGTATTACTATTTTTTTAAACATCCATTAGATGATGACACCAATTTTCAAGCTTCTTGCTCATTTTTACTGTCCCTGCATACCCCATCGCAGAAATTAAGCAAAACACTGATCAATCAGCAAGTTGAGAAATATAATCTATCATGCATGATTTTGCAGCGACGTGATGAGGAAAGGATATAAGATAACAGCAATATAGAATTAAGCACCGCCTCAAAGTCAAAATAAGGCAAGCACCCTTAGAATAACCATTAAAGGAAGAGAGCAACAACCGTGTTAGAGATTAATTCATAACTAAATTATTCTCGAGCTGTTTAGGTGCCATTGGAGTTTGAATAGGTGGCACCGTGGCAATGTGGAACTATAGACCTTTCTCTAAGTTCCAGTTTGCTGTCCTTATTTTTAGTTAGTTATTTATAACCTCCAGTTAGTGTTAATCAGCTACAACTAGTTGTCAATCTTAATTGCAGTTTTATAGAAAATTGTTGAATCATCTTGTATATATAAATGAGTACTTTTGTGATGAATAAAATCAAGGAGTTATACAGCAGTTCTATTCTGCTCTATTTTGTTATGTTCTTCTCTTTTCTCTGGTTTTAATAAACCTAACTATTAATGTAATAAACCTTTGTCTTGATTTCCCCAGTAAAAGTGATGGGGTGCCAAGTTGTTGTAATAGGGAAGCATGCGTGTTGTGCTCAGTTTTAAATTCCACTATATCACATGTGATCTCTTGTAGTCTGTGTTAGCAATCCGACGATGAACCAAATCGATGGCTAGCGTCAGGCCTAAAGTGGTGAATATCTAGGAGAGGAGAGTAACCAGGCTGTTGTGCAGAGGTAGACTAATACATAATATTAAAAAGATCCCCTTTTCAACTATTTTGTTATTAAAAAATCATCGGAGAGTTATTTACTTTGAGTTGGTGAGACTTCAATCACAATTGCAAATCTATTTACTGGAAATCTTCATGCTGTAGATGATTTGGGTGGCACTCGTAATTGCCATGGTGTCTCTAATGTAGTCTATTTAGAAATTATCAAGACGAAAAAATACGGGGGTATTTAGAAATTCTATTAAAGTTTACAAAGAACATAAATACCTCTCGGAGTTTTGGAGGAAAGCGAGATCAGGAGCGAGCTTGAATGTGCATTCTTCAGCAACTTCATCCAGGGATTGAGAAGACGCTGTATTTTGTTCTTCTTCTCTTTCATCTATGATGAAATCTCCAGTACATCCCACCAATGCTAACAGCAATTCATGCAGCATTTTTCCTTCCTTAGCCTCTGTTCAATTCAAATCACTTCCCCTGGTTGCTAAGTATTTTACGCGAATTAATCACTAAACTGGGGTTCTTTTCTTCGACGCCCCGCCAAAAATAAAAGAGGTTCCTCACCAGTTGAGAAGTGCCTTCAATTTTTGCCTTCAAATATCATTCCAATGTGTTTTTTATGTGTTTTTTATTATTATACTATTTTTTAATGTTTAAATAGTTTATTCGTTTGATTAAGTTGTTTCTTTATATAGTTATAGTTTGATTGATTAAATAATTAATAAGAATGATAATGTGTTTTGTATTATAAATTTTAATTAATGATTCAATTTTTATATTGGATTAAGTATGTTTTTTATATATTTTTTTTATTTTTAATTTAAAAATTGTTTGAGGATATTCTTACTCAATACAAAACTAATTTGAACATTAACAATATGTACTAATTATTTGACGCTGATAGGATTAATGGTCAAAATTAATAGTAGGAGATCCAACATCAAAAAGAGTTTGAAGATAAATTAAGGGTGTTTTCTTGGTTCCATAGACTGTTTAGTCTCATGGATGTCATTAAAATCAATCATTCATTCATTCATTCATAACTCATGACAACTTAGTTGAAGGGCAACTTTTTCTTTTGATATATGTTGTTTTATAAAGTTGTACTTTATTATATAAAGATGGAGTTATCAAGATCTATGTAATTCTTTTGTTTATATATTAAAGAAAAGAGGTGTCTTTATAATTTTTTATTTTTTATTTATATTCAATAAAATAATCTAAGATTACATGGAAAACTGGTATGAATAATGTATATATAGTCTAAAATATGAAAATTCTTCCACCAAAATAAAGTGAACCTCCAACTAACATAATAGTTGATTAATTATGAATGAATATGTTTTTCACTCAACCATAGTTCTCTTAAAATATTTCCATGTCTTTATATATTTATCTAAAAATCAATCCCCTCTAATCCCTCCTCAAATCTACACATTTTCAGATACACTTAATCATATTGATCCTTCTTAATTTGCTTGTGTGAGACTCTTAAACATGTCTTTTCTTGTTTTCCCTCAAGATACACATAAAAATTTGATGCTTCCTAAGTTGTTCGTGCACACTTATTAAAATATTTATTTTTTCTCACATCATATACACCTAATGATTTGACAGCATGTACTTAGCAAGATGGTAATGGCTGAAAAGTGAATAGGAGTGCTTGAATTTATAGATTTTTATCTAAGCATGGATGGATGACTAAGATCTAAAGATGAGATCAATGGTGGAGGATAGTTGAAAGGATTTTCCTAAGATCAAGAAGGAAATAGAGGGATGAAATAGAGGTAGTTAGAATGTGAATGGCTAGGATTGACTTGTTAAATTTAGCAAGTTGTGTTAACCATGAGAAGAATATGGAACATGTATATCTAGTGAGGCTAGATTCTTGGGCTTTTGAAGGGCATAGTGGAACGTCAAGAAAAAGTGTTAATGTTTCCCCTTTATTCATGGGTTGTGTCGAGGGAATATAGGCTAACTGAATAATAAAATTATTTAATTATTTTAGCCACATGGTTGAGATAGAAAATAAGTGGGTTTTTATGTTGTATTTGATTTATTGTGGGGATATGGAAATAATATTTAATTAAATAATAATAACTATTTAACTAAATGTGAACCTTAAGCAAAGGAGAATTAAGCTAATTCGTGGAAAGAACTATGTGATGAGGACTAGGTGATGAAATAGATTAGGAGATGGTGATGGATAGGATTCGGCCTAGGAAAAAAATTAGGTGTCACATTATGCTCCTTTTTAACTAAATGCAAAAAAGTGGAGTAGGATGGAATGAAGCTTCAATAGCAAGTTTTCTTGGTTAAGGATGATGGTGGAAGTGATTCCCTCTCATGAGAGCTATTGGATGTAATAGAGCCCAAGAGGTCCCTTGAAAACTCAAGGATGGAAAGAAAGATGTATCATGATGGATAAAAGATGACTAGATGATGTGCATGTCATGGATAGACTAGATGATTGAGTAGGATTGGGCATATTGGTTAATGTCATTGGGATGACTAGATGATAAGATTCTAAATTGCATAAATGTACATGTAAAACAATGAAATCTCAAAAGGATGTAATTTAACAAGATGACATACGATTAGGATGATGAATGGCAGTAAAATGAATGATGGGTACATGTTGTCATAGTAACTTCATTTAAATGGGGCAACCCTTTGTTTTGATGTATCACTTTGATGCAGGAGCATCTCAGGTCCTTGGCAATCCTGCTCAACCAAAAAGATGTTTACTTTTGCTTTGTAGTGTGTCTTTTGTTGCTCGGGTTCTCTTTACGGATGGATTTTGGAGATCTCTTTACCGACGGATTTTGGTGATCTCTTTACCGACGGATTTTGGTGATCTCTTTACCGACGGATTTTGGTGATCTCTTTATCAACGGGTTGTCTGATGCTCGGGTATGTCCTTACCGACTGTTACTGATTTTCAGTGATCATCCCCTCGAGGTGTTTATCCTGATCTGGCCGACTTCTACATTTAATTTATGTTGCTGAATTAATGTGGGGTCTCTCATTGGGATCTGTGTGGACCTAAATATGGGTCTCTCTTATGGATTTGAGTGCCAACCTCTTTGGTGGACTCGTGTATATAGTCTTTTGTATGTTCTTAGTTTAGGTACCATTCTTAGAGGAAGAAAGCAAATATTTAGATATTGAGATCAAAGGTCTATGATCTCTATTGTATGAAGGTCAATCTGTAATTCATTGTTATGTATATGGTTGAAACCAGGAAGGCCTTATAGCCTGGCATGTAATGATTTTGATCAAGTTAATATAAAGGATTTATGTTGTTTATTCTCTCACTGTGTTGTTTGGATTCTGCATTGGTTTTGCAAGGTAGTTTGGTAGTTGGGAGAGCCTTGGGCCCCTTTCTCCATCCCCTCCTTGCTTCAGGTGGTATCATAGCGTTGGTGAGATCTAAGTTACTTCTTGTAAACCCTAACCCTAGTTGGTATTGTTGTGGGGTAGCAGATTATGATTTGACCTACAATTGCAGAGGGATTGAAGATGGTTCATGGGAGAGGAAATACAGATCTAGGTCTAGCTGATATGCTTAGACAGATGGCTGCTAGATTGGAAGTTGTTGAGACAGCCTAGTGCAGAGGAAGACATCTTGAGTATGTTAGTGATGATGAAATTAAAGAGGTTCAAGGTGAAGTTGCACCTGTACCCGTGATGAATCAAGAAGAAGACCGATTTGTGAGAGCTTTGACAAGTTTGAAGTCCATGCCTCAGTTTAATCCTCCTAAGTATAGTGGAAAATCAGATTCTAATGAATTGGTTGATTGGATAACTGAGATGGAAAAGTACTTTGAATATGAGAATGTAGCAGAGGATAAGAAGGTGAAGATTGCAAGCACAAAGTTGAAAGGACATGCATCCCTATGGTGGGAACATCTACAATTGGATCGGAAGAAGAAAGGTAAAGACAAAATCAAGGTATGGGACAAGATGGTAAACAAATTGAAATGTAAGTTTCTACCTTGTGATTATCAAATTAACCTAATTCGGTGAATGCAAAGTTTGAAGAAAAAAGACAAATCAGTAAAAGACTACACTAAGGAATTCTATAGATTGGACATCAGATCTGGACATGTTGAAGATGAAGTAGAAAGAGTTGCAAGATACCTTAATGGCTTGAGAAGTTCTATACAATATGAGATAAGTTTGGTTAAGATGGAAAGCATTGAGGAGGCATATCAATTTTCCCTAAAAGCTGAGGAAAAGTTGAATAGAAGATATGAACAAAGACAAAGAGGTGGAGGTGGTAGATTCCCTAGAGGAAGAGGTATATCTCATGGTGAAATAGTAGATCTAAACCAGACAAGTCAATTTCAGATACATCTCAAGACAAAGGAAAGACTGAATGGAAAGGTGGAAGTTCATACCGAGGAAGAGGTAATTACTCTAGAGGTGGTTATAGCAGAAAGGGATTCTAAGTAACTTGTTACAATTGTGGTGAAGAAGGACATAAATCTTTTGAATGTACACATGCAAGTAAGAAAGGCGGTAGTAGCAGAAATGCACTGGTGCAAGAAGAGTCACCAAATGAAGCTAAGAAGGAAGGAAATTTCATGATCTGAAGGATACTATGGAGTGAGAAGGATAAGAAAGATCCTATCAAGAAAAGTTTGTTCAAGACCAGATATAGAATTGCAGACAAAGTTTGGAAGGTGATTGTTGATAGTGGGAGCTCGGAGAATCTGGCATCTGAGGAAATGGTTGTAAAGTTTCATTTGGAGAGGATGAAACATCTGAAACGCTATCAGATCTCATGGATGAAAGATGATCATACATTAATGGTGAGTGAACAATGTTTTGTGAATCTGAAAATTGGAAAATACTATGATAAGGTTTTGTGTGATATTCTGCCTATGGATTATTGTCATATTTTGTTGGGTAGACCTTGGAAATATGATAGACATGCTATACATTATGTGAGATTGAATAGATATTCTATTTGGGTTGATGGTAAGAAGCAAGTTTTGTTACCTTTGGTTGAAGAATCAATTAGTGAGATATGTACATCTGTGAAAGTTTGTCTAATGGAAGGTAGACAGTTTGTTAAATATTTGAAAAGAAATGATATCTATTATGCTTTAATTCCTAACAAACAGAGTAAGAACACAGAAGATGACATTCCTGCAGAAGTTGGAAAGTTACTCACTGAGTACAAGGAGATAATTTTAGATAATGTACCTGATGGTTTGCCACCAATGAGAGATATCAGTCACTGTATGGATCTGATTCCTGGAGCTAGTTTACCGAACAAATCACCACATAGGTTAACACCGACCGAGAATGAAGAGCTTAACCGACAAGTTCATGAGTTATTAAACAAAGGTCTGATCAGAGAAAGTTTGAATCCATGTGCAGTACCTATTGTATTGGCACCTAAGAAGAATGGATAATGGTGAATGTGCACTGATTCCAAAGCAATCAATAAGATCATAGTAAAATATAGGTTTCCTATACCGAGAATGGATGACATAATGGATAGTTTGAGTGGAGCAAGATATTTTAACAAAATTGATTTAAAAAGTGGATATCATCATATCAGAATCAGAGAAGGTGATGAATGGAAAACTGCTTTCAAGACAAAGGAAGGTTTGTATGAGTGGTTGGTTATGCCCTTTGGTTTAACTAATGCACCGAGTACATTTATGAGATTACTGAATGAAGTTCTGAAGAAATTCTTGAATAAGTGTGTGATTGTATACTTGGATGATATTTTGATATTTAGTAAGACTAGAGAAGAGCATTTGATGCATATAAGGCAAGTGTTTTAGAGATTGAAAGAGGAAAAGTTGCTGATAAATTTGAAGAAGTGTTCCTTCATGAAAGAAGAACTTGAGTATTTGGGTTTTGTTATTTTAGCTGATGGTTTGAAGATGGATCCAGAGATGGTTGAAGATATATTGAGTTGGCCTACACCTGAAAATGTCACTGAGGCAAGATCATTTCATGGATTGGAAAGTTTTTACAGAAAATTTATCAAAAATTTTAGTTCTATTTGTAATGTTGTGACTGAAACAATGAGAGAAGACAAAAGAGAATTCAAATGGACACATGGAGCTGATAAGGGTTTTGAAGTTGAAAGTTGAAAGTTGTCGAATTACCTATGTTAGCATTACCTGATTTCAATAAGGTATTTCAAGTTGAATGTGATGCAAGTGGAAGTGCAATTGGAGTTGTGTTGACTCATGAAGGTAAACCTGTTGCTTTCTTTAGTGAGAAGTTGAATGATGCAAAGAGGAAATGTTTTGTCTATGGTTAAGAGTTATATGCTATTGTGCAAGCTATGAATAAATGGAGACATTATTTGATGCCAAATGAATTTGTGTTGTATACTGATCATAAGGATTTATAGTATTTGGGTAGTCAGAATAAGTTGAATCAGAGACATATGAAATGGGTAGAGTATTTACAGAGTTTCACATTTGTGATTAAAGATAAGAGTGGAGTTTCTAACTGAGTTGCTGCATTGAGTAGAAGATCTTTATTGACTAAAATGAGAATTGAGGTTCTTGGTTTTGATGACATGAAGAATTTGTATGAATGTGATCCTGATTTTTCAGAGCAGTGGAGAGTGTGCAGAGCACCAAATTCAAACCAATCAAGTAAGTATGAAGACTATTTCATCTAGGAAGATATGTTGTTCAAAGGTATTCAATTGTGTATACCGAGCGGATCAATGAGAACTAATTTGATTAAGGAGAAACATAGTAGTGGATTGGCTGGACATTTTGGTATTGATAAAATGTTGATTTTGCTTAAGGAAAGGTATTTTTGGCCTTAGTTGTATAAGGATGTTCAGACATTTGTGAAAAGTTGTGGAGTTTGTCAAGTTGCAAAAGGAGTAAGTCATAATACTGGTTTGTATACACATATTATTGTTCCTGAGAAACCTTTGTTAGAGTAATTAGTTAATTTCATTACTCTTTTTTCACTTAAGTTGTCTCTTAGGTGCATATAATTAATATTTTATATTAATTATATTGCGCAACCTAGTTTTTCTATTTAGGGTTTGTTCACTTTTATAGGCTGAACTTTGTAATGTTTTTTTCATAACTTAGGGAACAATATTTTGACTCTTCTTTCGAGCATCTCTGAGTTCTGCTTTTTCATTCTCGTGCTTCTTCTCTGAAACAAGTTATTTGCATGCAGGTGTATTCAGGTTCTGTGGATTTGCATTTGTCAAATCCTACATGGTATCAGAGCCACCCTATCGCTGCCTGGTTTGAAGGTTTTTTGAAGCCGCGATTCGAAAACGACAGCCACAGCTTCTCTAGAGTTTTTTTGTCATTTTGAAGGAGGTGCTAGTTTTTGGAGTACTTTGAGCCAAAACAAACTCCACCATTGCGCTCAAAAGGCCTGGGAGAGTCGAAATACATATAAATTTTGACGGTTTTGGTGACAGTGACCTTTGGAAAAAAAAATTAGCCTCCCAGGCCGTATAACACGCATTTCAAAAAAAAAACAATCTTTTAAATTGTTTTAGGGCTGTCAGAGCCTGCCTCCCCTATGCCACCCTACCACCACCCCACTGCCATCGCGACCCGGTCTGGCCCGACCAGCGCTCGGCCCCGCACCCGGTGCACCGCCCAGCGGCCACCGCAACCGCACCCAGCGATGCTACGCCTGGGAGCCACCCGGACTCCACCTCCGCTAGCGGACACCACCGGCACCCGCCATCTCTACCAACATGTACGGTGCTGACATCACTACTGATGTCAGCGATCAAAAAAAAATTTCTGGCAGGATTTCAAAATTTTCCGGCAGTTTCTGAATTTTCCGGCGACCGAAATTTTTTTTCTGACGACCGTCAATTTTTTTCCCGACAGCTATGACGGTCATTTGGACGTCAAATTTTTTTTCGTCTCTGGTTTTTTTCTAGAGAGTTGTTTTTCGGAGGACTACTTGGTTTTTTGGCCATATCTTGGGCATACAGTGTCCATTTTTTAAAAATGAAATATTGTCGGAAAGGTATTTCCAAGCTGAACGTGATGATGCTAGTCTTGTTCACTGATTTGACCATTTGAGCTCTCATTTTTGGTGTTGAAGTAGAGGCTTCCATTTCCTCCTTCTCTACATCTGGCGTCCGGGTTTTTCTCTCACTTTTCATGCTTTCAATAATTGTTTCTTTGCTGTACGGGGGATAGAATCATACATTGTGGGGGGATGCTTTTGCTTTCTATCATTTAATTTCAGAAAATGACCCTTCTACTTCTGTCTTTTTCTTCTCTCAATGTTGGACCCCTCTATGGCCTGGCTGACACTGCACAATTACCACACCTGGAAAGCACACATGACCAGGCTACTCATGTCACGTGGCCTATGGTCGTGTCTAGATGAGAACCAACTTGTTCTGTAGTGTCCTTTTGAGGCTCTTCAACACAGAAATAAAATGGATGAAGCCATGGGCTTACTGGCACTAAATGTTTATGACAGTCTCATGTTTCACCTGGAGAATTTGAACACTCCTCGGGCTATATGGAACAAGTTTGCAGATTTGTTTGGCACAGTTAATGAGTTCAGGGCACTTTAGCTTGATGCAGAGTTGACATCCTTGTCTCCTGACAGTTTTTCCACCATTGAGGACTTCTTGATGAAGTTTAATTCTCTCCATTCAGTTTTACAGGGACATGGGAAGACCAAGTCAGATAATGAGTGTATTTTTTGATACTCTCAAAGCTTCACGGACAGTTTTCGATCTTCTCCTCCACCTTCTATTCCACTATGGATGCTTTGGGCCCTCGGCACACTATGCCTTCCTTTGATATCTTTTGTGATCGATTAACTTGAGAGCAGTCAAAGATTCAACAGCTGGATAGTTCTTTTGGATCTATGAGCCATGCTTTAGTTTCCCACTCATTTTCACGGAAGCCGAAGCAAAAACAGGCACCACCATCTACTCCTCAGAAGGAGAAATCAAAGACTAACAAACCCTCATGTTCCTATTGTCAGAAGGGAACTCATGATGAGTCACTTTTCTATCAAAAGAAGTTTGATGGCTATGAGAAACAGATTGCGGCTTTGCAAGCTCTCCTTCAGAAGAGCATTGTTTCCTCTCCATCCTCTTCTGGATCACAGGGGTTTGCTTTTTAGTCTTCTGCCACATCTTCTTCAGCTGGACAGGATCTTGGAACGGTCATGCATTCCAGGCTTCTACTGCATCCCCTTCACAGGTCCCTTGGATACTAGATTCAGGTGCTTCTCACCATATGGCATCTTCTCCAGAGATCTTCTCTTCTCTTGCGGCTTCTCCTATTCCTCACATTCTCATGGGGAACAACACTATTATGACAATCTGTGGGAAAGGTTTTGTAAGCATTCAGGATGGCACATTCAATTATGTATTGTATGTTCCATCTCTATCTGCAAACCTTCTCTCGATTCATCAGATTACTCTCAGTGGGTCAGGGAAGACAGTTGAGTTCACGACAGATTCAGCCCTCATCAGGGATAGTGCGACAGGAGGCATTGTTGCTATAGGGACAGTTGATCATTCCACCTGTCTCTACACCTTCACACATTTTGGTCCACCATCTCCATTATCGAAGCTCAGCTCTCCTCTTCCGCGAGAGCATCATGTGGTGCAATCAGGTCACTTGAAGCTCTGTGTTGTTGCTGAGACCACTGTTGTGACTGCCACATCACATCTTGTTGAGGTTTCTTCTCTTTAGCAGGACTCTTCCTCCGCACTGCCAGACCCTCTAGCTCCATTCATCGAGCCACCAGGTGTAGTTGTTGAGGATTCTATTGAGGACACTCATCTCCTCTCTCATGATAGTGTCAGCGCACCTGTCATACCACTTGCATTGGGGATTCCATTTCAGGATCCTCGTGTCTACTCCTTTGAGCATTAGCTCGGCCTTCCAGTGACACCCCATATTTTGAGATTACCTCTTCACTACTCACTGTCTTTCACTCCTTTGCATTGGAGTCACAATGGTTTGTTCATTGATCTAGGGGTTCTTTCATTCTGGGGGGGCTTTGGAGCCTCGACCCTCTCTCTCAGAGGGGTTGGCAGCACGCATTGTACTCATGGCTTTGAGAGAGTCTCTTGAATTCATTCTTTGTCTTTTGCTTGCTTTTATATCTCTTTTTGGAGAGGAGTTTTTCCCACTGGGTTTTCTCCTTTGTCTCCGGTTTACAGAGATTTCCTTATATTGGGTACCTGATCAGGCCTTGTTGCCGGGACCCACTTTTCCTACTTTCATAGTTGTGCTAGGTTAGCTTACCTTCTAAGCTTCGCTTAAGGGGGGGTGTTAGAGTTATTAGTTAGTTTCATTACTCTTTTTTCACTTAAGTTGTCTCTTAGGTGCATATAATTAATATTTTATATTAATTATATTGCGCAACCTAGTTTTTCTGTTTAGGGTTTGTTCGCCTTTATAGGATGAACTTTGTAATGTTTTTTTCATAACTTAGGGAACAATATTTTGACTCTTCTTTCGAGCATCTTTGAGTTTTTCTTTTTCATTCTTATGCTTCTTCTCTGAAACAGGTTATTTGCATGCAGGTGTATTCGGGTTCTGTGGATTTGCATTTGTCAAATCCTACAACCTTGGAGTGATATCAACATGGATTTTTTTTGGCTCACCTAGGATAGCAAGAGGTAATGATTCAATATTTGTTATTGTGGATAGATTTTCTAAGATGACACATTTCATACCATGTAATAAAACATCAGATGCAATACACATAGCAGATCTTTTCTTTAAGGAGAATTTCATATTGCATGGAATACCGAGGAGTATCATCTCTAACCGAGACAGTAAGGAGAGCACTTTGGAAGAAGTTAGATATTGAGTTGAATTTTAGTTCTACATTTCATCCACAGACTGATAGAAAAATAGAGGTTGTAAACCAAAGTTTGGGTAATTTGCTAAGATGCTTAGTTGGAGACACACCAAGTAATTGGGATTTGATGTTGGCACAAGCAGAGTTTGCATACAATAGTTCAATGAATAGAAGTAATGGAAAGACACCTTTTGAGATTGTTCATGGCACACAACCAAGAGGTATATCATATTTGAGAGATATTGTTGGAGAAGAGAAAAGAAGTGCAGAAGCAGAGGAATTTGCTGAGTTTATGAAGACGTTGCATGAATATGTAAAACAGAAGTTGGAGAAAAGTAATAAGAAATAAAAGGATAATGCAGACAACTCGAGAAGACACAAAATGTTTGAAGTTGATGATGTTGTAATGGTTCATTTGAAGAAATTTAGATTTCCTATTGGAACATATGGTAAATTGAAGATGAAGAAATTTGATCCTTGCAAAATACTAAGAAGATTTGACAGTGGAAATGCTTATGAAGTTGAGTTACCTGATGACATGGATATAACACCTATATTCAATATTTTAGACTTGTATGAATATCATGAGCCTGATGAAGAAGTGATAGTACCAATTGATTATCCTAAGAAGTAGATAGAGGAAGTTGAAAATATTTTGAAACAGAGAATTGGCAGAAGTACAAGAGGAAAGGAATACATGGAATATCTGGTAAAGTGGAAGAATAGAACAATTGAGGACTCGTCTTGGATTTCTCAATCTAAGTTAGATTCATTTCAAGTTGGACCTGATACATGATTTGGGGAATCATTTCTTTTAACCCCAGGTGTTGGATGCAGGAGCATCTTGGGTCCTTGGCAATCCCGCTCAACCAAAAATATGTTTACTTTTGCTTTGTAGTGTGTCTTATGTTTCTCGTGTTCTCTTTACTGATGGATTTTGATGATCTCTTTACCAACGGATTTCGGTGATCTCTTTACCAATGGGTTGTTTGATGCTCGGGTATGTCCTTACCGACAGTTATTGATTTTTGATGATCACCCCCCCGAGGTGGTTATCCTGATCTGGCCGACTTCTACATTTAATTTTTGTTGTTGAATTAATGTGGAGTCTCTCATTGGGATCTGTGTAGACCTAAATTTGGGTCTCTCTTATGGATTTGAGCATCGGCCTCTTTGGTGGACTCGTGTATATATTATTTTGTATGTTCTTAGTTTAGGTACTAGTCTTAGAGAAAGAAAGCAAATGTTTAGATATTAAGATCAAAGGTCTATGATCTGTGTTGTATGAAGGTTAATCTGTAATTCATTGTTATGTATATGGCCGAAACCAGGAAGGCCTTACAACTTGGCATGTAATGATTTTGATCAATTTAATATAAAGGATTTTTGTTGTTTCTTCTCACTGTGTTGTTTGGATTTTGCATTAGTTCTGCAAGGTGGTTTGGTAGTTGGGAGAGCCTTGGGCCCCTTTCTCCATCCTCTCCTTGCTTCACACTTAACATAATTCACCATGATATAAGGGATCACAATGGTAATGCACTATGTACATATGGACAAACATACAAGAAAATAAATTGCAAATAGTATTATGTAATGTTAAAGGCACATTGTTGTTAGCATGTCATCGTATAAATGATGGAGGCAACCAAGACAATGTGATGGATGAAACAGTAGGATTGTAGGAAACAAATAAAAAGAAACACAAATGCATACAAAAGAAAAAAATTGTAAGTAACTGAGTGATCTAAAAACGTGATTTTGTATGCATGTCGTCATATGAATGATGATGGAAACCATGGAAATGTAGGTACGGTTCAGAAATATTAGATGCAGCAAACAAACAAAAAGGGAAAAAAAAAATTTAAAAAAAATTTATCCAAAAGGACTAAGACAAGCATACAAAAACAAGCAATCAAACAATCAAAAGTATGCAGAAAACACAAATGTTGTATCCAAAATAACATTGAAACAATGGGTGATTGAATGAAAAAGAGGGTGCAATAAGATGGTTATGGGTTCCTAGGGAGTAGATTCCAAACAAGGATGGAAATATAGAAAAAGGGATAAAAATGTTGAGAAAAAAGTCATACCCTAATAGGTATATGTGTGACAACCATTCCCCAAGAAATATCAACAAGGAGATGCCCATAATCAAGCACAAACTAAGGAAATGGAACGGAGTTGAGTAGGATAAATGGAATGAAAATATGGAGGTGAGTGGATGCAAAGATGGGGGGAGGGGTAGGGAGGTGATGTGTTGGTTGTTTTAAGCAATCTGATAAAGGAGTGTAGAGTGAATTGGAAATATGTGGGAAAGGGAAAGTGGAAAGGGGTTGGAATGGTGGATGGGTGAGGGCCTTAAGTGAACAAGTTGTGGTAAGGTAAAGAATGAGATGACTAAAATATGATAGTGGAATAATGACGCATGCTCATAGACTAGGTATCTTTCTACGCATGAAACTTTTAAGCTAGATTTTCATCATGGTACTTGCCCAAGGTACAACAATAAGTGGTTTTCAACATTGGACAGATTTAGTTATATCTACCATATAAGATTATTATTTTTTGGTTTCTTGGTTATCTCTCTCTCTCTCTCTCTCTCTCTCTCTCTCTCTGATATTTGGAAGATTGGTGCTAAATGGATTAAGTGCAGAAGTGCTTGAGATGGATAATACTCATAGGCCCATATAGCTCACGACCTTCAAGAGTGGCTAATTTTTAGGATCCAGATCCAAGCTTTGCAATGGTGATATATGGACCCAACCAATTTGGCTCAAATTTCCCTTTCTTCTCTCTATCTTGGGTAGTATTCTTATGGTTTTCTTTAAGCACAAGGTCAATAATCTCAAACTATCTAGTGTGGATGTACTTTTTATAATTACATGAAACCTATTTTAATATTCTTTGAGGTGATTGAGATTGGTGAGATGATGCTCCTCAAGTATTTATACCTCATATAAATGTGTTGCTCAATAATCATCCTCAAATATGAAATTACGTAAAGAAACACGGAAGGAGAGAAACTCAACCTCTATTGGTAAGATTTATTTAGCACCATAGACAAGTGAATATGGAGTGACATCATTAGTAGCTGTGTGGATGGAAGTGCAGTAGGGAAAAATAGTTGGATTATATTGAAGATTACAATTGCATTCATCACTATTAATGATTTTTTATAGGATTTTAATGATGGTTTTATCAGATGCCTCAACTTGACCATTGTCTTAGGGTTAATATGAGGTGGGCCACTTATGCTCAACATGAAATTTCTTGGATAAAGAGTGCACTTCATGGTTTTTGAACTATTTTCCATCATCATTGATGATAGTGGATGAAATCTCAAAATGAAAAATGAGATGGTTAAGGTTGGACAGAGAATTTGGATGTCATTGGTGAAAGTTAGTTGAATTTCTTCAACCCACTTGGTGAAATACTTAGAAACAATGATAACGAACTTGTGATCATTGGAGGAAGTAGGATTAATCTTGCCAATAAGATTGAGGCCCCATGTGGAGAAGGGTTGTGGAGGGGTAATGGGTAGAAAAAAGGGACGTGATTCCCATCGGGCGTGCCAAAATATGGATGATGAAATATGATTCTAAAATAAGGAAATTAATGTAAAATTTAAACCACAAGAAGACATATACCTTCATAAACCTTGATGAGCCAAATTAAATTTACCCTCCTCCACTTCATTTTATCCTTGATTGTATGATTTCTCTATAAGTGTGGAATGTTGTATGATCAACAAAATAATATATTCAAAGAGATTTTGGCATTGTGATATTATCATGAGAGTGGATAAATTGTGAAGGGAGAAGCCTCCAATTTATATAATTGGGAGAGGCGGTATGGATAGTTGAGATTAAAAGGCTTGTGGAGGGCTAGGATTGAATTTGAGAGAGTGACCTAGATCAAAGTCATAGCCTTGTGGCATGTGGCAATGCCTTGGGAAGAACACTTCTCATGTGGAAGAGGGCAAGGTGTGCTCGCACATGTGTGAGCAACCTTGGAAGAAGATGAGAGTGACAAGTGGAAAATATTTAAGAAAGGAAAGGTGTTAAATGGAGAAAAGGGGAAGGTGTGGGGTGACTATGAGGAGAGTGATCATCTCAGACATGTGTAAGCACCCAAAAAATTTATCCGGTTTACATATTGAGTAGGAAGAGTGGGAAGAGTGGGTAAGTGGCAAGGGTATATCATCTGTAATATGCGTCTAAGAGGGTATAATTAAAAATTAGAAGAGATGATCACATGTGGGAAAGAATGGTTTTAAATTGGAAAACATGTTAATGAGGGGATGAAGGAGATTAGTTATTTAATCATATATTAATTAACTAATTGTGATTTAGAAGAAATAGGGTGTTTAGGTTAAAGGTTAAGTTTTCTTAATTAATATTAACTCAACTTTAGGAGGAATTGTTAGATTTGTTTATTCAATTTAAATTAATTGAACTTTAGAAGAATAAAGGGAAAATATATAATTAATTATCTAAATTAATTTCATAAAGGGGAAATAATAATTAATCAAATTATATTTAATCAATCATTAGGCTTAGAAGAACAATAAAGGACACAAAGCTAATAAATTCAAGCAGAAAAATTTAGGGTGTTCATAGGTTTGAATCTGCAACACTTGCATAATCTAAGGTACTACATTAGGCATGCAACAAAGAGCTTGCCACTGAATATTTATTTTTTGAGAACAAGGTGCCAAATGCATTTAGTCGTCATTATTTTTCAAACAATTGTCCCATTAATCAGGTTTTCGGATGTAACAAGAGCCTTTAGCATTTATGGAGATATTCACATGTTGGAAAGTGTATCTTGTGACTTCACTAGGTACTCATACAAAAAAAATACTCATTGATTTTATTGTTTTTGTAATTAACCAGTATATTCACAAGAACAATAATTTACCAACTCTCACATAGTTTGTGTTATCCTTTATATTCAATTCATCTATAGTCCTTCCTTAGTTTTGATAATTTGAATAAAAATCAAGTTATAAATTGGGGAGAGTCATTGTGAGATTTATGAGATTAGAAAAGTCTTAAGTGTCTCCATGTTTTGGGATTACATGTTTTAATGTATTTATGCTTTGCTGGCTTGAATAGAAATGGTGATTAAATTATGCAAAGTTTTTTCTAGCTAATATAATTATGCTCAGGCATTCATATAAAATTATAATTAATAGTAGAATAGACAATACACTAAAGTGTTGCAAGCAAAGTTGGTAATCAAATTTGTAGAGTTGAGAGGTGTATTTTCAATTTTCAAGGGATAAGTAGTGGTGATTTAAGGATAATGGTGAATTGTAAAATTTGTGAAAATTGGAAGTACAGTACAGTGTAGAAGAGAATAATTATGTTCCAATAGTAGTAAGAAGACACAATTAAATATGTGAGGTAATCCAGTATGATAATTGCCTATAGACCACACCATATTTCTTGAATATGTAGATAGTTAGCTATTCTTTGAGAAATTTGGTTGGATACATTATTTCCTATGATTCAATGAGTACAAATAGGAGATAACAAAACAATTTGTGAGACCTTTGTCAACAAAGAAGCCATTATTAAAGGTTTTTGGGTAGACATTTTGTAAGATACCATTATAAAGTTATAAAACTTATTAGAACTAGGGTGGAGTATCCAAAGCAACCTAATATAGTGTTAGCATGAGCTAAATTTTCAAGGCCAAGGGAAATTTTTTGGTCCACAAGCCAAGGGACCAAATAACTATCTTTACCCATTTTGTGGAGAGGGGTCATCGGTCATGTAATTAGGCATGTAACTTGTGACAAACACCATTCTCTTTTGTATGTTGTGCATTTAAAATTGTTAAATCATTTACATCACAATAGAATAGTTAATGTACCCAAAACATTTGCACCATATGGCAACAAGAATGGTAGTTTAATTTAGAAGAAACTGACATGATCTTCTCTATCTCATTACAGTCTAGTATTGTTATTAGTAAAGAGAAGATTTTTAATGCAATACCTTGAAAATTCATAGAATGAGTTCAAAGAATGGGATAACTTACATAATAGGATTCTTTGAAATGTTCTAACCAATTAACACGACATGGCTGAAGGGATTGATAATGAAACTAGTTAGGATCATGTGCATTATGATGAAATTGATAATAATAGGGGTTAGACTCCTCTGACATCACCTGCCTCAAGGAGTAGTACAAATGTGAAAGTAGGGTTGGAATAGGAATTAGAATAAAGGCTTGCACAAGAAAACTAGCTTGATACAAATAAACCTTCAACGTCATTCACCCTTAATGACTAGTGAATCACTCGTAACCTCTTTGAGACCTCCTATAGTATCTTCACCTAAGCATACAATATATTCCCCATCCACAAGGTTTAAGAAGTAAAAAGGGTAAACACAAAAAGAAAAAAAAAATCACAAAAACCCTCAAAGAAGAAGGCACCCAAACATAGGCAGGAAAAGTAGAAACTTGTAGAAAAAAAGGGTGAAGAAGGAGAAAATGAGCCTAAACAAGAGGAGGAGGTGTGTAATGATGAGCTGGAGGACACAAAACAAAATGATGCATGTAATATTGAGGATTTTTTTTGGAATCCTCAGCTAAACTAAAAACCAAGCTAAAACATAAGTAGAACAGTGGACAAGGAACAAAAGTTCTTGAAAGATGTTCTCATTGCCTTCAAAATAAGGAAAAAGCTCAAAAATGTCAAAAACACATATTCCACAATGAATTGACAAATTCAAAGACAAAAAGCTATTTTAGGGACATGAGAAACTTGGTAAATGCATTTTGTAGAGAAGGAGAAAGAGATGGAAGAAGATGAGTATGGAGATCATTAAATTGTATGAGAAGAGAAGTATAAGAGTCCTAGATGAAAAATGTTGAGCACGATGAAGAAATAGATGAGGGTCATTTTATGGTCTAGAAACAAGAAAAGAATAGGCCAGTTATGCATTCTATTACACCATAGAGTCTCTTGAGAAAATAGATTTAGGGTTTGTTCCTAAGTATATATTGACAGAAGATAATGCAGAAAATGAGCTATAGGAAACACTTAAGAAAATTAAGGAGCTAGAAGAACAATTGAGGTGGTCTAAGGAGAGAGAACAAGAATTTTAGGGTAAGGTAAATGAGTTATAAATCCCACTAACACTACAACAAGGAAGAATTGGATCAAAGAAGAAATTAGCTAGCATGATTATTATTATGGGATCAACGAAGAAGGAGCCCCTTGTTAAGCATGTACATCCATTGATAGGGTTGATGAAGGATGACCTTGGCAAAGGATAGGGTCACCTAGGTGACCTTGCCCTAATAAAAGGGTCTAAATTCAAATCATTTAATGGATAGCTTGTGGGAGTGGGAAAAAATATTCCATGTCATTTGGTTTCAGAATCACAAACCTGATCCCTAGGGAGAGGCATAAAATCAAGCTTACCCCTCCTTCTTTCATAATCAGTCATTCAAACACACATATTATATTTAAATTCAAGAAAATCCTAAGAGAAAGTGATAAAGCATCATTTAAGCCATTGAAGACAAGAAGTAAAGTTTGGATATAAAGCAATCATGATGGCATCCATGATCAATTCTTCTTAAAGTAAAGCCTATGAGTCAACATCAGTATCTTCATGAAGACTTTTACATAAAGAAGACTTGTGAAGGTATAATCAATTCATTTTTTAGATCTAGTTGCTATTACATTACATCACTCTTTGCTTTCTACTTCAATTTATTTCAATTTTAGGTTAATTTCAAAATTGGTGCTTGACCTAGGCAAACCCCCATCAACCAAAAAAAACCTCTCTTTCTATGTACATATGATAGGGTACAAAAGGTATAATTTCAATTCCAGATTGAGGAGATAGAGACCTACAAATCAATATTTTGTAAATTTGGAAAATCAAGGTCCTAATTACCTCGAGAAAAATAGTCTTGAATAATTTTGAAAAAAATTCTAGGGAAACATCTGAGAAATATTGCGATTGCAAATCTTCGAGTTCTATCTGCATATAGTGCTCCCAATTCAAGGTTTCCCTGTACAAACTAGTATGTCATATTTTGACCCAAATTATAGCAATTAGAGTAATAGTACATTTGCCTTTATAATTAAATCACTTCGGTTTAATTATTAAAGCTAACTATTATTCTATTCACTTAAGCTTGTCATTTGTAGGTGCATAATAATTAATATGTTTATTAATTATTAAATGCACAAACCTAGCTTTCTCCAGCTTTAGGGTTTCTCACCTTATATGCCACTTTTGTAATTATTGTAATTTCACTTTTTGAGAAATAATAATTTTTCTCTCACTCCGCTGAGATTTTCCAAACCCTAGCTTCTATCATTTTGGTTTCCATTCAGTATCAGGTATTTGCATGCAGGTGTTCTTGGCGAGCTGTGAAGTTGGATTTCTCAACTTCTACATGGTATCAGAGCCACCCTGTCGCTGCCTGGTTTGAAGGTTTTTGAAGCCGTGATTCGAAGATGACAACCATAGCTTCTCTAGGGTTTTTCTATCACTTTGAAGGAGGCACCATTTTTTGGAGCCGTTTGAGCAAAAACAAACTCCACCATTGCGTTCAGAAGGCCCGGGAGAGTCAAAATATCTATAAACTTCACTGGTTTTGGTCACAGTGACCCCAGAGAAAAAAATGACCTCCTAGGACGTACGAGCACGCTTTTCAAAAAAAAAAATTAAAAAAATTAAGAAAAATGCCTTTTTCTGCATTTTTTGGGGCTGCCGGAGTGCGCCGGCAACGCGCCACCCTGCAACTGCCACCGCTCGGCCTGGCCCGGCCTGCGACCGCCCCACCCGCCGGCGCGTCGCCCACCGGCCGCTGCAGCGCCACCGACGGTACTGCGCAGCGGAGCCGCCACCGCACCACCGGCCTGCCACCTCCTGCATAGGGCTGACATCATCAGTGACGTCAACGGCAAAAAAAAAAATTCTGGCAGAAAATTCAAATTTTTCCGGCAACAAGTTTTTTTCGACAACCGACAATTTTTTTCAGTGAACCTTTTGACGGGTGTCAAATTTTTGCTCACAGATAGGTGACGGTCATGTGGACGTCAATTTTTTTCCAGTGACTGTGTTTTTCCAGTGAGTTGTTTTTCGGAGGGGCACTTGGTTTTTTGGCCATATCTTGGGCATACGGTGTCCATTTTAAAAAAATGAAATATCGTCGGAAAGGTGTTTCTGAGCTGGACGTGATGATGCTAATATTATTTACTGATTTAGCTATTTGAGCTCCTATTTTTGGCATTGAAGTAGAGGCTTTATTTTCCTCCCTCTCTACATCTAGTGTTCAGGTTTTTTTCTAGTTTTTTGTGCTTTCAGTAATTATTTCTTTGTTGTAAGGGGGTTAGAATCAGACATTGTGGGGGGTACTTTTGCTTTCTATCATTTACTTTCAGAAAATGACCCTTCTACTTCTGTCTTTTTCTTCTCTCAATGTCAGACCCCTCTATGGCCCGACTGACACCGCACAATTACCACACCTGGAAAGCACACATGACCAGGCTACTCATGTCACGTGGCTTATGGTCATGCCTATATGAAAATAAACCTATCCTATAGTTTCCTTTTGAGGTTCTTCAGCATAGGAACAAGATGGATGAAGCCATGGGCTTGATTGCACTAAACATTCTCGACAGTCTCCTCTTTCACCTAGATGGGTTGGCAACTCCTAGGGCCATTTGGGGCAAGTTTTCAGATTTGTTTGGCATAGTGAATGAGTTTCAGGCACTACAGCTTGATGCAGAGCTGACCACTTTGACACCTACCAGCTTTCCCACCATTGAGGACTTCTTGATGAAGTTCAAGTCTCTGTGCTCAGTTTTGCAGGGATGTGGGAAAACCAAGACAGATGATGAGTGTATCTT